>JABUQX010090581.1:0-17968 GCA_015478945.1 Trachelipus rathkii | reverse complement strand
GCAGTCTCTTCAGTCCCCTCTTCCGCTGCTTCTTATTACCCGGCGTACCCATCTCATACCTCGTATCCCTGCTCTATTTACGACGCCACTAACGATCCAAGTTCCTCTCCGTTTTCTAGAGTTGAGGCCCGTCTTACATCCCTGGAACAAGGCATGGCTGATGTCAAAGCGGTGCTGAAGGACATCTCCGCTATGCTACGGTCCTCAAAGGATTTGCCTTCCCGCACCCACTCCTCTGACCGTTCTCCCACCCCAAGCCCGACGCAATATCCTAACGGATATTGTTTTTATCACCATCGGTATGGCCTGAAGGCGACTAAGTGCTCCCAACCCTGCACTTTGTCGGGAAATTTCGATGCCAGCAATCTATAAAGGTGGATCCAGCTGGCCACCTCTTTGTTTGTTCTTTCCTCTCCGCCTTCTTCGTCTCAGAATGTCCTGCGCCTTTGACAGGTCTACAAACCTGTTCTTTCTGATCGACACTGGTGCGTCGTTTTCGCTTCTTCCTCGAGATACTACCCAAAAGTCCGCTGGCTGTTCCTCTTCCTGACCGGCTCTTTACGCTGCAAATGGTAGTACCATCCCTGTCTATGGTGAAACGTTGTGCACCTTAGACCTCTGCTCTCCGCCGTCAATTCCCTGGATTTTGTGTGCTGATGGACCCAACCCCATTTTGGGAGCTGATTTCTGTCACATTTCGACCTTATGGTCGATTTAAGACAGGAGAATGGTTGACGGTTGTACGTTCTCGTCTTCTGCAGGTAACCGATTTTCTTCTGCTCTTAAAGCATTTCTTCTGCTGTTGTCCTTCCTGGACCTCCCCCTTCTTCACCATCCTGCCGAAGGATTTTCCGGCGCTTTTGAACCCTTGTTCTTCTTCCTCTCCTGATTCAACATTCTGTGCGCCATCATATAGAGACTACTGGCTCTCCCACTCCTCGTGCTCGCGTCTGCCTCCTGGACAAGCTCAAGGCAGCCAAGGCGGAGTTTGAGCAGATGCTCGAACTTGGTATCGTCCGCCCTTCCAAAAGTTCATGGTCCTCCCCCCCTCCATATGGTCCCTAAAGGTGCTTCTGATTGGAGGCCTGTGGGAGATTTTAGGGCTTTGAACGCTTGTACGATACCAGACCTCTACCCGGTCCCGCACATCCAGTCTTTCACCTCGAATCTGGCCGGTAAGACCATCTTTACAAAATTGGATCTTGTCAGTGCTTACCACCAGATCCCAGTCGCAGTAGAAGACATACCGAAGACGGCCATCATCATCAATTTTGGCCTCTTCGAGCATACTCGTATGCCTTTCGGGCTCAGAAATTCGGCACAAACTTTTCAACGTTTCATCGATGAACGTTCTTAGATCCTCCCCCTTCGCCTTGCTTATCTGGATGACTCCTCATAGCTCCTCTCTCCTGCCGAGCATGTAAAGCACATCTACGTGCAGTTTTTGCCATGTGGACGAATGTGGCATGCGTTTCAACCCGGCAAAGTGTGTTTTTGGTGTCCCTTCTCTTACTTTTCTAGGACACACTGTTTCAGCGGATGGCATTTGTCCTTTTGCAGAGCGCGTCGAGGCCATTCGCACCTTCCCTAGGCCTAGCAATCAAAAGCAGCTTCGTCAGTACCTCGGCATGCTTAACTTTTACCATCGTTTTCTTAAATCGGGCGCTGATATTCTTCGACCCCTCACCAGCTCTCATCCGCACCCAAGCAACCGAGGCAGTTCTACAAAGTGACTGGTTCTGACGAAGCTCGGACTCGCTTTTGAAGCTTTCCAAGACAGCACATCGCTTCAGCCACACTCTTGCCACCTAGACTCCAAGCTCCGAACCAGAGTGCAGGTCAGATGCCTCCATTTTGCGGCGGAAGGTGTCCTCCAGCAGCACCGACGGAGTGTGTCTCACTCTCGCTTTTTTCTCTCGCAAAGTGAACCTCCTCGAGATCGCCATAGTGCTTTCGGTCGGGTACTTGCGATGTATCTCGCCGTTCATCATTTCCGGCTACTTTCTGGAGGGGCGTGAGTTCCACATACTCACTGATCCCAAACCATTACCTTCGCCATGGTCTCCAGAAACGAACGGCATCTTCTCGAGAAGCTCGTCACCTTGAGTATGTCTCACAGTTCACCACTGATGTCAGACATAATTCAGGTGTCGAACTTCACTGCTTGACCGCTCTCCTCCGCATTGAAATCGAGCGCGATTTCACTTACCCACATCGACTAACACGCTTAGGGCAACTGCCAGACTACTGAAGATCCTGCGCTTCCACAAGAATTCTTCTCTCAAGCTGGAGTGCCTCCAACTCCCTTGGATAGAGAAGAAAATTTCTGTGCGATGTCTCTCAGGATCTGCCTCGTCCTTTCGGACCTGCATCACTTCCGTAAGGCTGTTTGTCCTCCAATCTCCACTTCGCTTTCCCACCAGCATGAGGCTCACGGCAACTGGTTGCTGCCCGATTGTCTGGCCTGATCTGAATGCGACGTAGCAACTTGGTGTCCCACTGTCTTTCCTGCCAGCGTTCTAAGGTCCACCGTCACACAAGTCCCCGCTAGGCACTTTACCCCTGTGCTCGCTTGAGAGCGTGTCCCAATCGACATCGTGCCTCTGCCTCCCTCCCCGTAAAAATACTTCTACGGATATGATCGGTTCACACTGATGGACCGAGGCTATCCCTCTCTCTGTCGCCAACGCGGAATCCATAGCTAAAGCTTTTTTAGCTCATTGGATTTCGCGCTTTGGTGTGCCGCTTTCTGTCACAACGGACCAAGGTAGACCTTTTGAGTCCTTCTTATGGAGAGATTTGATGAATCTTCTTGGTTCGGAGAAGATTCACACGACTTCTTTCAATCCAAAAGCGAACGGCATTATTGAACGTTTCCACCGTCAGCTAAAAGCTTCTCTTCTAGCTCAGCCCAATCCGGAAAATGGGACTGACGATCTCCCTTTCGTAATGCTTGGCATTCACTCCGCTGTTAAAGAGAATCTGCACTGTTCGGCTGCTGAATTAGTGTATGGTTCTCCTCTTCGTCTTCCAGGTGACTTCTTCTCTCAGTCTTCTCCACCTTCTACAGCCGACCCGCTTCCTTATCTTACCCGCTTTAGAGGCGCTGTGCTTCGTCGTGAGACCAACTCTTCTCGCCCACACAAGCGTGCTCCATATCCCTAGGACCGTTCTTCCCACTCAGTCTTCGTTCGACATGGACTCCCACCGCACGCCTCCAACCTAAGTACGATGGGATCTTTTCCTGTGATACTTAGGAAGGAGAATTTCTTCACGATACAGCGTCCACACGCACAGAAGTCGTTTCAATCGACCCTCTTAAGCCTGCCTTCTGTTCGGAGTGCGAATCCTCTTCCTTTCTGACCCTTGACGCTTTTACCTTTTGTTCAATTTCTCCCTTTCAACTCGTTCTTTTAACGTTCTTATCTCTCCTCCTGCATCTCCCTGGCCCCCAATCTCTTCCTCTCCTTTCCTCCTCCTCCTCCCTCCTCCTCTCCCTTTTCCTGATCCTCTTCCTAATCCTCCTCTCCCCAGCCAACAGCACCAATACGACCGGGCTCAGACTCCACCCGCACGGTCATCGTCTTTTCGCCCCCTCCACTCCGGCTCAGGATTCTTCAACTCCAGCTCCACCTCGGGCTACCTTACGACACATGCAAATTTCCGACTCGCCCGATCACCCGCTCACAATCTGGGATCCTGTCCAGACTCCATCCAAACCGCTTACTAGAATATCGAGCAGATGTAGGCACATTCGATGGCCGGCGCGCTATTTGGAATAGTTTCTTGCCTTCAGCACTGCAGGGGAGTATCTTGGTAATTGAGGTCAGGTCAATTTTACAAACATAGCACGCAAATGCAATAGCGGAGTATATTAACAACTCTTTTTTCTCACCATGGCAAATTTAAAAATTATGAATACGGACTGTCGTGCGTCCTCACTGTATTACTCACTGACATGCCTTCTAGCACCTTCTATCTTGCCGCCATTTCGCCTTACATCGGCGCTTATATTACTCACAAAGTTTATGGTATTTTACTATATTATGAAGCTTGAAGCTTATTAAAGCATGGTTATATTCCTATTTTATGCCATCGTTAACTGCGGTCCGTGTTATTTCTTCTAAAAATACAAAATTCAACTGTATCAAGTCTTTAACTCGACCTTTGGTTTGACCACTAACTCCAAAAAACCAAACCACCGCGCTAAAATATACTATATATATATATATTATAGATTATATATATATAAAATAATATGATATACTATATCATATATTATACCTATATTATCATATATATATAGAAAATAAGTGTAACGGGTATACTTGTGAGGTTATATTAGTGAGCGGGTGGGGCCTTAGTGTTGGAAGTGCCTAGGGGGGTCCCACAAAGCGTCAGCCTGAGCGATATAGTATATAGGAGAAGGAAAAGATGGGAGGGAGGGAGGTAATAGGATGGGGAGTATGAACGGGGGGTGTAAACGAGGATTGAAGATGGAGGAAGTGGCGTTACATGTTTGAAGAAAAAAGGTTGGCAAAATGTTGCTGGGGATAACTGCAAATAAGTTGAAGGAAAAGGGAGTGGACTTTGAAAAACCAAGGGGGTGATACAGGGGGTAATGAAGAGAGTGAGGGCGACGGGAAGGGGTGGAACTATTAGTGAGAAAGACCGGGTGGGATAAGTAAGGTGTTAGTCAGGTGAGTTCCAGATATAATGTGGGTGAAAGGTGAAAATTGGGGGACATGTGCGGTTCACTATTGCATCTTAACAACAACATGAATATTGAGACGATTAGATATGCACAAGACCTAGGATGAATGGCATTAACAACAGCTCGCAGCTAGAGGAGGAGAGCAGAAAGATTAAAAGGTGCAAGCGTGTTGGGAAAGGTTTGGGGTAAATGATAAAATGTCTATGGGAATTTGAATCGCAGGAGTGAAGGGAGGGGTGGAACGATATAGGACCATTGGGTAGGGGAAGAGAATGTTAATGGATAAAGTGCTGTTAAGAGTTGTGTGCTGAAAGAAAGAATGATAGTGGCAATACTTGGTTCAAAAAAGTCTGACGAATGCATACAGCTATACATGGAAGAGTGAGATAACGGGGGGGAAGGCGGTACTGGATTATGTGTGTAAATGGGAAGGAGAGAGGCAGATTGCTAGATGTAAATGTATTGAGAGAGGGGGAGATATTCGGAATCACTATTGGTGGTTCTAGGTAATGGTGGGCAGGAGAGGATGGTTAGGATAGGGGAGAAAAGAGGAAGTAGAAGTGATAAATGTGAAAAATTGCGAGGCAATAGTGTGTCAACGAGGAGTTTAGGAGAGTATGGAGGGATAGGTGAGAGACGTGAGAGGGACAGGAGGGGGAGGTGAGGGGGAGTGAGGACGATTTAAAAGACGGCCAGTATTTAAGAGGCTAGCGACAGGCGCCGCTAGTGGAGTAAAAAGGGTGGGTTCAAGCAGAAGGAAAGGGAGTGAATGTGAATGAGAGGTTGAAAGGAGTGTGGTAAAAGGAAAAAAGGAGGCTTATGTGAAAAGGTTGGGAAGTAGAGAGAGACCACGCCAGGAATATAGAAGGGTTAGAGTGGAAGCAAAGAGGGCGTTGGAGACGAAAAGAAGAGCAAAAGATGAGTGGGGTAGAAAAGTGACGGAAAATTTTGAATCGGAAAGGAAGATGTTTCTGGAAGAAGTGAAATAGAAAAAGAAGAATAAGAGGTGGGGGAGAGGATTCTTAGGGAGAGATGGGGAGCGATAAGGAGGAGAGGAAAGGCGTGAGGAAAGAGGTGGGAGAGTATTTAGTGATTATGAATAGAAGTGGGGTGGCAGGGGATGGTGATTTGTAAGAGTTGAGGTTGGGGAATGATGGGAGGAGGGAGGATGAAATACAAATGGAGGAAAATATTAGGGCCGTGAATAAAGAAAAAGCGAAGTCCCGCAGGTCTGGATGGTGGGAGAATGGAAATGTTGCAGAAGGTAGGTAGGGGTTGAGGAATGGCTGTATAGGTTATTTAATATTATGTTGAGAGTTGGGAGTTACCACAGATTGGGAGGATGTTGTTTTGGATCCCCCGTATAAGGGAAGGGGATAGGATGGAATGTGGGAATTATAGAGGTAATATGTCTTTTAAGTGTGGTAGGAAAGTGTATGGGATAATACTGATTGAGAGAGTGAGAGCTTAACGAGGGAGACAATGGGGGAAGAACAAGGAGGATTTAGGGAGAGAAGAGGGTGTGTGGATTACACTAAAGATGCTCGTGGAGAAAAGTATAGAGAGGGAAGGGAAAGTGTATGGTGTTTTTAATTTATAGAAAGCATATGATAGAAGTGAAAGGTGGGAATTGTGAGGGTGTGGAGGAAAATGGAGTGGGGGGCAATTAGGTAAAGGTATTAGGGCCTTTGTATAGGGAATAGAGAATTGTGGAGAGTGTAGAGGGAGAGTGAGATGTTGGGGTGTGTGAGAGGATGAGGCAAGGTGTGTATGTCACCGTGCTTTTCAAATTTTTTTTGATTGGAGAGTGTTGCAGAGGAATGGTGAGTGAGGGGAGGTGTGAATTGATGAATGGGAAATGATAGAAGGGAATGAGTGAACATATACTGGTGTTGCGGTACGATACTGCCCTTGTGCGAGAACGCGGAAGGGCTAGGTATTTGTGAGGGAGTTTGAGAGGAATGTGTGACAAAAGGGCTTAAAATAAATCCAGGTAAGGTAAAGTGTTAGAGTTTGAGGAGGAGGAAAGAGAGGAGGGGAGGGTTCAGGAGGTTAGGAGGGGTTAGTATTGGAAAGAAGTTAAAATCTTTAGATATTAGGGATGGACTTGGTAAGGGGGGAGATGAAGGAGGAGATTAGAACATAGAGAGGAGAAGGAATGAGAGCTTTGAGTAGTATGAGAGAATTATGGAAAGGGAGGGATTTATCACAGAAAGTTAAGAAAGTAGTGTTTGAAAAAATGTTGCGTACCACGGTGTATGGTGTGAAAACTGGGTGAATCCATGTCCAGGGAAAGAAGTTGAAGTATTTGAGATGAAGGGGTGAAGAGCGTTTGTGGGTTAGCAGAGGAGAGATTAGGAAAATAGGTGGTGGGAGAAGAGGATGTATGGATGGAATGGGTGGTGTGAAGAGCGAGAACGGGAATGCTAAGATGTATGGGCATCTATGAATGAGGAAGAGAGTTGTTAGGAAGTTTGGGGCGGAGGGGATAGGAAGGAGATGAAGGGGGAACAAGAAGGAGGTGGATGGATGAAATAAAGGCAGATGCTGGAGGAGGGAGGGATGAGAGAAGAAGAGGGTAGGGTGTTGGCGAAGATAGAGTGGGGTGGAGGAGGAGGGTGAGGGGCGAGATGAGGGAAGTGTGAATGAGAGAGGCTGTACGTACCACTACCCCGCTCAAGCGGGAAAAAAAAAGGTGATAAGTAAAAATAAAATAATAATATATATATATAATATATATATATATATATTATATATATAATATAATAGATATATATATAATATATATATATAACTCTATAATATATATCTATAATATATATATATATATATATTATATATATACCTATATAATAACTATATATAATATGCCATTCAAAGAATAGTTATTTTATTTTATTTTTTTGAAAGCATTTTTATTAATTTTCAGTGGCAAAAAATTGTTTTTTAAAATGGTAAGTACCAAATAATTTGCTTCCAAATTTAATTTTTATAACTTAATTTTAAACACGAATTTACTATTTATATACAAAGGTCATTTTCTATATCGACGGTCTAAGCCGATTTTCATGAAACTTATACGAAATATGTTTAAAATTAATCCCTACAGAAGACACACTCTTCTTTAAAAACAAGTCTTGAAAAAAAGCCTTAAAAAATTTATAGAAGTTTTCAAATTTATATTTATAACCCTATCTTACGCCAGATCACTTCTTTCTTTTTTTTCCTCTTTTTTTTTCTCTTCTTTCTCTTTCACACACACTTTTATTAAGGTCTTGTGCTGACCGCCGCAACTCATTCGTATTCATTTTCTCCACGCGCCACCCGACCGACATACGTTCGCTTCTCTACACTTCGCATCCATCTTAACACGCACACATCTAATATCAATTCGCCGTATTTCCCTAAACCATTCTGCTGAAAAAATTATATAAAATATTCAACAAAAATCATATCCCTATAACACTATAGGTCCTTATATACGTATAATATATTACATATATATTATATATATATATATATATTATATATATATTAATATATATATATATATATATATAATAGATATATATATATATATATATAATAACCTATACTATATATATATATATATATATATGCTAAATGTACAGTATATAATGTACTATAAATTTGTATTTTTAAGATATATTTAAATATATAATATTATACTACTCATATATATATATTATATATATATATATATACTTATCATATATATAATATAACTACTCTATATATATATATAACCATCTCTATCCATATACCTAACCAAACATATTATTATATAATATATATATAATATATAATATATATATCAACTATATATATATAGATATATATATATATATCATATTATTATATATATATAATATACTACTATAATAATTTATATATATTAAATGTATATATATTTACACTACTATATATATATATATATACAATATATATATATACTATAACTATATATTATATATATATATTATATATATATATTATATATATATATATATATATACCCGACATCACTCATCTTCATCTACCTTCTTCTCCCCAAGACTGGGTGTAAGGTGCGCACATGCACTGCGAAAACAGAAAGTAGTAGAAGAATATGGCGTTAAGTCGAAAAGAAAGCCAAGCCTAACCTCCCCCTCTGTACCATTAAATGAGAACCGCCCCCAATCAGAAAAATTTTCCACCCTAGAGCTTCACGGTACAGCGACGACCCTCACTATGCATCTCTCAATGTAGCGCTTCATCCCTCGTCAGGGGTGGCCCACAAGCCCATACCCCTCACAAAACCCCGCCATTTCAATTCCATTATGCTCCGTTCTTACTTGCCCTCTGCCCCAAACTCACACTCTTCTCCTTCAGGCATCAATCTCTTATTGACTCAATCCACTTTTTCTTCGCCTCCCAGCCGCCGGTCAATTCCCAGCACACGCACCACTATACATCCCGCTTAGCCAACCAACTACTATATCAAATCCATCCTTTCCACAGACCAAACCATCTCAATTACCTCATTTATTCTCTCATTTATCCTTTCTTTACACTACACACAACTATCTAATACCTTCATTCCTCATTAAATCAATTCTTTCAACCTACACACGCCCCTAAGAGTGTTCATCTTGAACAACATTGTACTCCTAGATTTTATACCGTTCTTACTCCAAGACCATAGCTTCACTACTATACAAACACAGGTAAACAACACTACACTCCATATAAAGACCCTTGCGCACTCAAATACAGTCCTTTTACCATCCACCAATGATTTAATGCTCTAGCCACCTTCCTTACCATTCACAACTGCCTATCTACCACCTCTGCATCATCTCCCTTTCCCTTTCTTCATAAACACCTATAGCCAACATATTTAACTCCAGATACTTGTCCTTACGCTGCTTACCATCAAGCATACCACTTCACACCGACGCAAACTCCTCCTCACCCACATCCATAACTCTCTACTCTTATCTACTTACCTTGTCAAACCCCATCTTTTACACATCCTGCCAACCACTCTACCAGTGCCTACCAATCCTCCAAACTCTCTCAGATTCGACCGCACAAAACCAAGTCATCCGCACATAATAAGTAAGACACCCTCCACTCTCTCTTCCACTCTCTATCAGTCTAACACCTTCCCCTGTCTTCCCCACCTTTAATTCTTTCATTAACTCATCCATATAACAAATTTGAATAACCAAGGAGACATAGACATCCCTGCCTACTCCGCTATTAATGATCCCCCCTATACGCACATTACCTTTACTCCATTTATCTCTTACACACTCTTCCTTTCGTCATACGGTACTCTTGATTCCATTCAGAGCTTACCGCCGACACCAATAGCCACTCACATACCTGCCATAGAGCCTTCCCGGTTAATCCGATCATACATATCGTGCTTGCGCAAGAATACAATTAAAACCTACAATACAATATTATTTTTCTTCTCTCCATTTTTCAATCATTGTTTCAATGTGAAGATTTCATTCACACATCATTTACCACTTCCAAACGCACCTTGTTCCCATTAACCAATCAGTCCCTCCAGTCACCCGCCCCACTCGTTTCGACCCAAAATACCCAGCCAGATATTCCCTACAAACACTCAATAAACAATCTTCCCCCTAATTCCTATAATTACCATTATCCCCCTTACCTTTATAAAGGGCACTGTTACTGCTCTCTTCCAATCCCTCGAGAAACTATTCTATCCATATAAGCTTTGTTTCACAACTTCCAAATCCACTCCAATTAGCCATTCTCGCCTCCATTCCCTTGACCATTCCCAGTTTTTTAATTCATCTATACCGGCAAATTTACATTCCTCACAAAACTTTCTCACTCCTCCGTTACTACATGATCTCATTCCCCAAAATACCATTTTCCTTCTGGCAACATCAATCCCACGGCATATTCACTAACACCTCTTCCATTCACTAGCCAATGTTACCTGCAATTTTCGAAAGTATTTCCCCTCATACTCCCTCCCTCACATCCCCATCTCTTCATCACATCCACGCAGAATTACCACTCGCCTCATTCCACTTACTTGCTAAAGCCAGATCCCCTATGCTCATTCTTAAATTTTTCGCGCTTCCCTTCCAGCAAGAGCTTCCCTGATCCCTGTAACTGTCCCATTCATCCTCCTCTCAAACTGTTCATTTACCTTTTTCCTCCTACGTAGCATCTTTTAGGTATTCCTTCTTTCCTCCTTTTATAAATTCCAAACATCTTTCTTTTGAACCTCCCCATTGGCTTTTAGTACATTCAACCACGCTTCTTTTACTTTTATTCGCTTAAATCACCCCTTCATTCCCACCACTCGCCTGTTAGACATTTTACTCCCCCTACTTTAGCACATCACATACTTCTTTTGCAGCTATTAACAACGGACGAGTTGGAGCTAGACCAGACACCGAGACGAAGAGAGCCCCAGAGAGACGGAAGAGAGAAGAAGACGAGAGACAGAGAGAAGAGAGAGAGAGAGAGAGAGAGAGAGAGAGAGAGTTTGGATTAATTTATTTGTTTTATTTTCATTGTAATATATATATATATATTATATATATATATATTATATATATATAATATACTATATATATATATATATATATATAATATAGATAATACTATATATAACTATATATAATATATATATACTATACTATAAATATATATAATATATATAAATACTATATATTTATTAATTATATACTCATACCTATATATATATATTATATATAATATTAATTGCAACCAATTTCCATATATTCGTAGCATGTGGAATACTACGCAACTGATTCTAAATTTATGTACTTGTTTAAGATGATAAAAAAATTTAATAATAAAGTAAGCGAAAACGATTCATTTGCATGAGAAAGAAACACGAATTTTAGTTAAACGTACAGAATTTTAAGGTAACGTAAAAAATAATTTTGTGGTAAAATACCGTTCCGCCATTGCGCTTTTTCTATTCCATTATTTATTTTTCATCATATCCCAGATTTGCTGTACCACACTAGCGAACACAACATATCACTTCAACCCAACTCGTAGAGCGGGCAATAACGCCACACTAAACCTAATGGATCGATAATGCCACGTCACAACTCCAACCCAAAATTTATGTTAGTAACATTCTAATAACAGTATTTGAAAGAAAAAAAAAATGTTAAAAAAAAAAAAAATTTATTTGCCCCATTTAGGTATAATAAAGTAATAATATATATATATATATATACTATTATATACTATACTCCATCATATACCTATACCCACCTACTACACATATATATATACTATACCCGATCCTATATACTATACTATACCCTACTCATATATACTAATATACCATATAACCTATATAATATATATATATATATATATACTATATATCTAATATATTATACTATATATATATATATATTATATATAACCTTATAAGTTCAAGGTGAGATAAATAAGTGTTTCTTACTTCTTTTTCATATATTAGTAGCTATAGTACACATAGCAAGATGTAAACGAGAAAGAACGAAATATGAAAGATATAAAAATTAACCTTACAAGTAAGCCAAAAACGCTGATCGTGCATGAAAACGAAAACCGGTTTTTAGAGCTGCGACCCCCCAGTGGCCAAGAACCTTCAAGGTAGGACATTACAATAATGTTGGGTAACAATACGCCTTCGCTATGGGGTTTTGTTCTTCATATATAGATTTTGTGTATATCCAACAAACATATTATAACCTGAATTTAGAGGGCAGTAAAACGAAACCAAACCTATATTGATCGAGGATGCAGTAAATCAGAACGAACCTTTAATTATCGAGATGCAGTAAATTTCGACGTAACCTACATGAATCAACGCTGCGTAACCCTGTTTTCATTATTTGCTGGCAAGAATTTTGCAAATTTAGAAAAATATCCCGAGACGTCGCTGCCTCGGGTGCTGCCATTCGTAAGATTCTTAAGAAATTTAAGTACTATGTTATTAAATAATAACCTTTTTTTCTAATTCAAATTTTTTGATTGTTCATATAATAACAATCAATATAAAAAATGAATAATAAAAACATATATTCTGCACCATGAACCTTATAAGAACCTATATATATATAATAATATAATATACAATATTATTTTATATTAATCTATATTATATATATAATATATATATATCTTAATATATATAATATAATATATATTATTATATATTATATATATAATATAACTATATCTATATATTATATAAATATATTATAGTATATTATTATTTATATTATTATATATATATATAATATATATATATATATATAATAATAATATATATAATATATAAAATAATTATATATACTTAGATATATATTAATCTATATATATATATATAAGTAAATTAATAATAATATCATATATATACTAATAAATTATATATAATATAATATAAAATTATATAATTATAATATTATATAATAATATATTATAATATCTATAATATATATATTATTATATATATAAATATTATTATATAATCTATATATATATATAAATATAATAAAGTATTTTATTATTATTTGTTGTTTTCCTTATATATATTAATATAATACTATATATATTAATAATATATTATAAATATATATATATTATAAGATATATAATATATACTATATAATATAGTATATTATATTGGACATTATAAGTGGTTACTCCGTTAATATTAGTTAGGTAATTTAGTTAAGTTGGTTAGGTTAGGTTAGTTAAGTAGCTTAGTTATTTAGTCCTAGTTAGGTAGGTTAGGTACCCCAAATTAAGTATTTACCCTAAATTATAAATAACGATACTTAATTATTGATTGCTCGAGTCAACTATATAATAGCATATATAATTTTAATATATATATATATGTTATAATACTATAATATATATATATATATTATATTATATAATTATATATATATATATATATATATTATTATAATAAATAAATGATATAATAATATATATTTTTGTTATTGCTCTACTTTTTCGTAGTTTGTATATAATGAATTTATTTTACTAATGGTTAAAATGTAAGTTAAATTTAATTTATTACCTATGATATCAATCTATTGTTTAAATTGAATTATAACAGAACTAATAATTTTCTTCACAGAAAGTATGGGAGGATTACTAACGATAGTTTCACTCAGTAGGCTCTTTTAGCATCTTTATAAGGAACACAACTCCTAGTGAAGAATTTAAGTGAACATTTTTCGAAGTTATTTGATTGAAAATAAATGGCATGGAAAGGCGAAATTCGTATTCTTGATACCTCAATCGTATTTTCTGGAAGTAAATTTATATTTTTTATTTAAAGTCTTTTGAAAATACTAAAGGGAACACAATGCTTACTCAATATACTCATACGTGTAAAGTCGTTCAAATAATACAAAAACACCTGGCTTCATATAATGCAAAAACAAATAATGGATCACAACATTTATGGAATAAGGACGGTAATCAAAAATCATAATTAGTTGGAAACAGTGCACGAACATACGAACAGTGTCCTAACCATCAATGACAAAGAGACAACTTTATACTTTATTTGCCACATAAACTGTGGTGCATAACATTAATGTTATATCTAATAACAGACTTTTACTGACCAGAAGTCCACACGATAAATATCACCGTACAAACATACAACATTCACATGAACAAATATTCACGCATTAATTCAATTAACAATGTTATCACGTAATGTATACGAATATATACAATTGTATAGAAAACTGCATACATACAGGAACAGATATAATGCAATAATACTCGTCTCCTCGTACAAGAAACACATGACCACTCACCTTGCGCAACTAGATAGACATCATAAGGGAGGGAAAAATCATTAGGATTTTCTTAATGCTGAATAGTGAATTTGTTGCTTAAATGATAAGGAAAGGGTTTACTAGTGGGTTAGATGCTTTTCCATGAAGATTGGTACGAATTTTTTTGATGTGGGAGGAGTGGTATTTCACTAATTGATGCTGTATACTATCCAATGAATGTTTTCCTTTTAAGGCATTGTAATTGTTGTGATGATTTATGCAATACGTTTCGATTAATCTTCTCTTCTGTTGGTTAGGGATGCCATGGAATTGATGTTTATATGGTGGTTGAGTTTGGATCTAGGATGGCTAAAGATGATTTTTGTTGTCATATTTTGAGATATAAGTGTGCTGTATTTTTTCGTTAAAGGTTTCATTGTTCTCCCTATATTTGACATGATAAATGATAGGTATACGGTAGGTGTGCGTCTTGTAAGAAAATGTTTTTCAGGGGCAGTGCTTGGTGAGTTAACTGTGATGTTTTGGGGTCGTATTTTTTTTATGTAAAGTAATTTCTCTGTATGGGAGATAGGAATGGAATGGTGGGTTTTATGGGGGGATATTATGTTATTGTAATATTGCTCTGCTTTGTAGGTAGATGAATGAGGGGTGTTTGTAATAATGTAATTTTTGTTTAAAGGTAGTCTGATAAATTATTTCTTATTAAACTTGATGGTGAGCAGAATCTAAAGGCTCTGATGAAAGTATGAGGGGCTATTTGTGAAGTGGATGGAGTGAAACCAATGGATATAGAGGGATAGATATGGTTTTCTGTATATAGAACAGTTTAGGTAAAAAGAGTTGTGCCAAGAAATGAGTGTCTAAAAATGGGAGTGTGGAGATATTGGGATATCCTAATGTATATTGTATGGAAGGGTGTATGTTTTTATGTGTGTAATATTGTTAGTAGGAATCAATGTGGTTGTAGTGAAACAAAGATATATTCAACAACGCGGAACATTACGGTTTGAGTTAAAGAAAGATAAATGGAAGTCTGTGCTACCATGTAGATGTTATCTAATGTGTTGGAGATAAAGGTGATACCCATACTAAGTCGTTTTTTTTTGTAAAAGAAGGTGTTGAAATTGGAAATAACTGTGTTCTAGTGATAGGTGTATGAGATTTAGTATGATGGGTAGTGGGAAGGAAAGTTGAATATTGTTGTCAGATATGTATTGTTCGAGCATTTGTAATGCTGTGTGTACAGGTACGGAGGTGAAGAGGGATGTGACATCAAAACTATAGAAATTGTGTGTGCAAGGTTTGATGGTTATTTTTGTACAATCTTGCTTCGCAAGTTGATTGTATGTGTTTTAGAGATGTGGTTTATGATTGGGTTTAATTGTGTGGATAGTCAAGCAGAGAGTTTGTAGGTGGGACAGTTTGTGTTGAAAATAAGGGGAATTGTGTATAGTTTATGAAGTTTGAGTATACCATAGAATTGGGTTAAGTTTGACATGGTTGCTTTCAGAGTATTATGTAATGCCTCTTAAGCTATCTTCTCCATCCACACTTCTCCGATAAAGGAGATAAAGTAAGAATTTATTTTTTACTCTGTTGCGGTTTTATCCCTTTTATAACCTTTTAATCTTTTATATTTCTTTAATTCAGAGTTTGATAAGAACGTACAAACATCGAAATGTCTAACTCCTTTTCAAATTATATTTAACTTCCATCTGGATGATTTTTTGCTAAATTTTGGTTCAGTTAGTACGTAAAATAATATATGTATATATATATATATAATATATATATAATAAATATAAATAATATATTATCTAAAGTATATTAATATTAATATACGTATATATATATATGAATATATAATAATATTCTATATATATTATATATATATATTATTGTATAATTATATATATATATTATATATTATATTTATATATATACTAGGATATATATAATTATATATAATATATTTTTTTATATATTTTTATATATATATTATATCTATAATATATATATATATATAAATATATATATATACTAATATATATATATATTTATATATATATATATTAAATACTAATAATATAATATTTATATATTATAATAATATATATATATAAAATTGAAGTACCTAAGAACTATGAACCAGTTTTCCGTCATTTATACGAATGTTTCTCCAGATCGGACGTGAACCGAACAATCTTTATGCACTCAAAAACTCTTATCCACCAAACGTCCACAAAATGAAATTATTATATAATTGATTTCTGCACATTTTCTGTGTAAACAATGGATTTAAATTCATTTATTTTATAACTACTTTTAATTTATTTTCTTTTATTGTGTTAATTTTATTATTATTATGATTGCTTATTTTGATCTATTATTTTTTGTTTTTTTTCTTTATTATTTATAAATTTATTATTATATTATAATTATTTTATTATTATTATTATTATTATTATTATTATTATTATTATTATTATTATTATTATTATTATTATATTATATTATTATTATTATTATTATTATTATTATTATTAATTATAATTATAATTATAATTATAATTATAATTATTATTATTATTATTATTATTATTATTATTATTATTATTATTATTATTATATATATTAGTTATATTTTATAATAATATTTTATTATAATTATAAGATATTAATAGTCAAACGTAAACAGTTAGTTAAGAATTATTGGTTTATATATTTGATATTATGTTATTATATTAATATTATTATATTATTATAATATTATTATTATTATGTATTATATTATTACTATATTATTATTATTATTAATTATTATATTATTTATTATTATATATTATTATTATTATTATTATATTATTATTATTATTATTTATTTTTATTATTATTTTCGCTTCATTTAATATTTAAACTACAAAATTTGTTAGATGTATATTTTGAATTTGACTTATCGTTCCTTAGTTAAAGACGATTCATGATTTCCGCTTAAAATTAGCGTCAGTTTCATATGCTGAAAATTAGGTGGATTAGAAATTAATGTAATTAGAAATTCACATATTTTTTATAAATATTTTAAAGAAAACCCTAAAAGTAATGTTATTTTCGGAATATTATGAAATAAATTTATGAAATTCCTTCAATATCTAGAAGTTTCAGGTTATTTATTTATTTTTTTAAATAAAGCAAAGTAAGCATTGTAGCAGAAAAAAACAAATTCACAAAATAATTAACAGGAATATTTGTTACTGTATAAATAATATATAATAAATAATAATAATAATAAAATATATAATATAAAATCATAATAATAATATATAATATAATAAAAAATAAATATGTGATATAAAAATAAATAATAATAATAATTCTAAATATATAAGATATAATAAAT
>JABUQX010090580.1:7500-35183 GCA_015478945.1 Trachelipus rathkii | reverse complement strand
TCCTGCTCCTCCCTCCTGGGGGGGCTCCTCCTCTCCCTCTCTCTCTCTCTCTCTCTCTCTCTCTCTCCTCTCCTCTCCTTTCTCCTCCTCTCCCCCCTCCCTCTCCCCCCCCTTTCCTCTTCCTCTCCTCCCCTCCCGCTTCTCACGCGCTCTCTCTCTCTCTCTATTCTCTCTCTCTCTCTCTCTCTCTCTCTCTCTCTCTCTCTCTCTCTCTCCCTCCCTCTCTCTCTCTCTCTCTCTCTCTCTTCTCTCTCTCTTTCTCTCTCTCTCTCTCTCTCTCTCTCTCCTCTCTCTCTCTCTCTCTCTCTCTCTCTCTCTCTCCTCTCTCTCCTCTCCTCTCTCTCTCTCCTCCTCTCTCTCTCTCTCTCTCTCTCTCTCTCTCTCTCCTCTCTCTCTCCTCTCCTCTCTCTCCCCTCTCTCTCTCTCCTCTCTCTCTCTCTCTCCTCTCTCTCTCTCTCTCTCTCTCTCTCTCTCTCTCTCTCTCTCTCTCTCTCTCTCTCTCTCTCTCTCTCTCTCTCTCTCTCTCTCTCTCTCTGCGTTAATGTGACGAAAACGAGGTGCAGCGTCCTAAATAAGATCAAGTTGGGATGAATTGGTTACCGTTTGTAGAATCTATATAGATTTCGTTTTCTCAATTTAACACAGCACACTCCCAAGACCACCACGGAATGAATGTATTAGAGTTATGTGGTGTAAAGAAAGGGGTAAATGAGAGAATAAATGAAAGTATGTTGAGATGGTTTAGTCATGAGGAAAGGATGAATGATAGTCGGTTGGTTAAGCAGATGTATACTGTATAGTGGTGAGTGTATTGGGAATCGACCGGCTGGGAGACCGAAGAAAAAGTGGATTGAGTCAGTAAAGGAATGTCTGGAGGATAGAAATGTAAGTTTGGCAGTGGCGAGAAGAAAGGTGCGTAATAGGAGTGAATTAAAATATATAAATTCAAATAAAAATATAAAGCATACTCAAATTACGAGTTCAAATTAAATAATAATAATAATAATAATAATAATAGTCATGAAAAAGTGATAATCTTCAACAAGCGTGGGACGATGACTAGTAGGCAGGAAAAGTATTTCCTAATGAGTCTAATAATATATAATACATAATAATAATAATAATAATAATAATAATAATAATAATAATGGCCTAGTGGTTAGGGCATCCGGTTATTGTTAACACTGCAACGCGGTGTCCAATGTTCGAATCCCGCTGATGGAGAGTAAAATCTCCCGTGACTCATTCATTTAAAATACTACAGAAATACCTTTTAATTTTAATAATAAAACCTTTATTCAAAAAGACGGTGTTTCGATGGGATCTCCATTGGGCCCAACGTTCGCAGATTTCTACATGTCTCATATTGAAAACCAAATTATGAATGAAAATAACATTTAATCCGAAGACATATTTAGATACATCGATGACATCTTTGTCATATTTTGAAAATTCAAATCAATTTAAAAAATTTCATAGAAAGACTTAAACAACTGTCCGTCCTAAACTTTACTTATGAAGATGGGTCTATCCATTTTTTGCGTACCAAAATAATGGAAGTTGGCCGCTCGATAATTTTTGAAAACTTTTATATTTTGCATGGAGTTAATGTTATCCCTGGCAGAGAGTTCAGAACCACCATTCGTTTTTAGATTTACTCTAAGTTGTAACAGGGCAATGTAAAATGTTTCCAATCAGGTGGATAAAATTTATCACTATTAGAGGTAACATTTTTTAAGTCATATCTCCATATTAGTTTTTATACCAAAGTTCATAGAGAGTGATTTGTTAGGGATATTTTAAGGTACATTTGGCCTTTTATGTTTTTTTTTGGCAAAAATAATATTTTTCACCATGAAAATGAATCCGAAAAATTGTGATAAAAATCGAAGAAATTTCCATTTTCGTGGGTGTATTATTAAAAGAAGGAAATAATTTAACGCTATGAAATTTGTGATGATACACATACTGAAGTATGGTTTAACCTAAATCTTATTTGAAGTTTGGTGAATATTTTTTAAAAATTACAGGTGTAAAATCAATTATTCGGAAAATCGGTAACTTTGAACCTTTAATATCTCTGATGGGTAAGTGCTAAAAATCTGAAAATTTCATTAACATTATACTGTATCTACCACAGATGTTCCTTCACCTGCAATATTGACTTTGTATTTGCTTGGTTTAAGAAATACAGCCCTTCAAAAATGCTAAAAAAAAAAATTTTTTTTTAAGTTGTGTTATGTGATACCTATTATTATAGTTATAGTTGAAGACATTACATAGACAAAAATATGAAATAGTATTTCATCAAGGAGAAATAAAAGCAATATTATCAATATACTGTCAAGTTTAATATACATAAGAATGTACCATTATATCTACTGTAAATGACAAATTAACTAAATAACTTGAAAAATTTATCTATATATATATATATATATATATATATATATATATATATATATATATAGCAGCAGGACCTAGTAAAAAACTGAAAGAGGAAACGTATATATATTTATATATATATATATATATATATATATAGTATATATATATATTATATATATATATATATATATATATATATATATATATATATATATATATATATATATATATATATATATATATATATATATATATATATATATATATATATAAATAGTTTGTATATATTATAAAATTTATAAAGTATATATCTATGTGATATATTTCTGGTACACAGATATAAGAAATCTTGTACAAAGCAAGTCCTGTATGCGAAATAACTGTTTCATTCCTTTTTTGTATTATCAAGGTCACCGAGGTGATTCTGTCACCAACGGCGTGCCATGGGGAGAGAGCCAGTTATGAAAAAGAGATCGGAGAGCCAACATCTTGACACTCTCTCGGTCCAAAAATTGATACTTTAATGGTAATCATATTTAAGGTATTTAAAAAGCAATTTATTTTTGAACAGTGAAATATCTTAATGTGTGTTCATGTAAAATAGTCATTAGACATAATTAATAAAGAAATAATTAAAGAAGCGTTTCGCTATCGCTATTCCAAAACTATTTTATTATTTACATATCAAGTGATCTCTCAAATAGGGCCAATTAATCATTATAGAGATCAGTTTTCGTGCCATATATATATATATACAGTATATATATATATATATATATAAGTATATATAAGTATATATATATATATAATAGAGTGTTATATATATAGTATATATATATATATATATATATAGTTATATATATATATATATATATATACATATATATATATATATATATATATATATAGGTATATTATATATATTATATATATATATATATATATATATATATATATATATATATATATATATATATATATATATATACAATATATATATATGTTATATATATATATATATATATATATTGATAAAACTTCCTTATGTATTATGTATTTTATGGGATAGTTGTGGTTCTCAAAACAGACGGAGAAGATGGTTCAATGAAGAGAGCAGATTGTGAATAGTTTATTTTGAGCTATGGGTCTGACCAAAAAGTCAGCTGTAGAGTAGTATTAGATTTAAGTTTTAGTAATTATTGTAATGTATCTAATATGTTTCTTTCTTCTATTTCAGTAGTTAATTTTAAGTATATGGTTATAATAAGTAGTGTCAGACGTTGATGGTTCAATAGTGAAAGTCAGATAAAGGAAGTGAAGGTTGCAGTGAAGGTATAGGAATGAAAAGTGGTTTGTAGTGGTGACAAGTAGGTTTAGTTAAAGTCATTGGTACTAAGTCAGTAGTGGAGGCACTTTTATATTTAGGGGTGCCTCTATACCTTGTTGATAACTGATGCATCAGGGATTAACAGGGTTGGTGTTTGGTGTGACAAATAGTTAAGTTTAAGTATTTATTAGATAGTAATATCTATCAGTTAAGAGTTTTTTTGTTTTATTGTTACCTCACAAACAGTTATTTTCCTGCCTTCGTAGAACTCTACAATCAAGTTCTTCTATCCGTAAGTGTTTTGTTTTCTCTGTTACCAAATTTTATCAGTGGTAGCAGAGCGTAGTTCGTTTCTTTCTGGGAGTAGTGGTGTGCTCTGTTGACGGTAGCATAGTGTATGGTGAAGAACTTGGTAGAATACGTAGATTTGTGTAGTAGAACCTTGTCTGCTTTAGGGTGTGTGTAGTGGTGAAGTGAAAGATGGATAAGAAAGGTGATGGTAGTGATACTGATGGTGAAAAGAAAGTGGAAGTGGTTGTAGAAAAGAGGGTGCGTAGAGCATGTCCCGAGTTTAAGGGAGATTTGAATGCAGATGAGTATGATGTGTGGAAGAGTAAAGTAAAGTTGTGGTTTAAGATTTGTGGTGAGGAGTTTGAACAACCTGCAGGTGAGCTTCTGTTCAGTTTGGGTGCAAAGGCTTATGAGTGTGTGTGGACAGTGGATTGGGAGTCATTAGGTAAAAAGGAAGGAGTAGATGAAATATTACGTAAGTTGGATGAAAGGTATGCGAAAGAGAAACAAAGGGATAGGTACGACAAATTATGTGAGTACTTCTATATTAAAAGAAAGAAGGGTGAATCAATGAGGGAATATGCGAACAGATATGAGGTGATTGAGAGAAGGTGTAAGATTGTTGGTAAAGTGGATTTAGGAGAAGATATGAAATGTGTGCATCTATTGGAAGGAGCAGAGGTGAGTGACAGTCAAAGACAAATGGTTTTGGCTTATTGTGGAAAAGATGAGTGGGTGTTTCGTACCTTTCGAGATGCGTTGATAAACATATGTGAGGGTTTTGGAAAGAAAGTAGAGAACCGAGGTGCTGGTAACGAAGTGAGTGAGAGTAGTTGGTATTCAAGTAACCAGATGTCTATGAATGGGCTCAGAAGTGAGGAGTGGTTTTGTGGTCAGTTGTTGAATGTGAGAGATAAGGAGGGTAGAGTGAGTGAGTGTAACATATGTAGGTCTAAATACCACTACGCCTATAAGTGTCCATCTAGGGGTAGAGGTGGGTATGGTGGTGGCGAACGGAGAGGAAGAGGTAATGGTGGTGTTGGTATAGGTAGAAGACAACAAGTACGTAGTTGTAGTGATAAGGTAGTAGATAGTGTAGAAAGTAGTAAAACTGCAGTTGGCGGTAATAATGTTGTTGTTGAAAGTAGTATGTTTTATGGTGGAGGAGGAATGAACAGTTGTGAGGAGAGTGAATGGAGGAGAAAGAGAGATGGTGATGTGTCTGGTGATTATGGTGAGTTGTGCGTTAAGAAGAAAGGAGTTACCAGTGGTGTGAATAAAGTGGAAGTAGTGAGTAATACAGTAAGTAGTGGTAAGAACACGTACGATGAGGAGAGGATGAGACTATTGAAGAAGAATTTGATAGTATCTGTAGGATAATAGGGGGAAATCCCTGCATGTGTGGCAGTGAGACTGACAATGATGAAGAAAAAAAGGAGAACAAGCGTATGGGAGAAAGTGGTGAAAGAGTTGTTGTTCCGGTAAGAGTGTGGACAGGTGATGAGGAAGATGATGTAGAGAAAAATGTGAAGACAAAGGTTGGTGTTAATGGCTTTGTGAGTAATGAAACGTAAACGTAGAAAGTGAAGTGAGTATTGTAGATGGGGAAGAGAAGTGTAGTGATTCAGAAGTAGACATAGAAAGTGAAGTGATAGTTGCAGATGGGGAAGTGAAGTGTAGTGATTCAGAAATAGTTAAACAGTGTACAGATGTAAGTGTAAAAAAGAAGGGAAGGAGTGAAAAAGGAAAGAAAGGAAAGAAGAGGAAGAAAGGTAAGCGTGATGCTAAAGAACAAACTGTAAATGAAGAATGGGTGAGACGTAAAGAGGGTGAGCTTTATATGGAGTGGTTGTATAGAGTTTTTGAGCATTTTTCTAGTTATGAAAGTGAAGGGGTAGTGTTAGAAATGTTTTTGTTGAAGTATGGGTATGATCAGGAACCAGATGTGTCTGATCTAGAGTGAAGTATGTGAGTTAGTTTTAGTGTTTGTCTTGTATGTAGTAGTAATAGTAATAGTAGGGGTAGTAGAAGTGGTAGCAGTAGAGTTGGAGCAGTTAGGTTTATTTTGTAGGTGTGGTGGTTAGGTGTTGGGGTATAATGTTGGTGCAGTGTTTGTGTAAGTGTAGAGTTTTGGACAAGTGAAAGGTGGGGAGAGAAGAGTATAAGATTGATAAAATTTATGTATTATGTATTTCAGGAGTGATAGTTGTGGTTTCGTAACAGACGGAGAAGATGGGGTTAATGAAGAGAGGCAGATTGTAGAATAGTTTATTTGTTTAGTGGGTCTGACCAAAGTCAGGCTGTAGAGTAGTATTAGATTTAAGTTTTAGTAATTATTGTGTAATGTATCTAATATGTTTCTTTCTTCTATTTCAGTAGTTAATTTTAAGTATATGGTTATAATAAGTAGTGTCAGACGTTGATGGTTCAATAGTGAAAGTCAGATAAAGGAAGTGAAGGTTGCAGTGAAGGTATAGGAATGAAAAGTGGTTTGTAGTGGTGACAAGTAGGTTTAGTTAAAGTCATTGGTACTAAGTCAGTAGTGGAGGCACTTTTATATTTAGGGGTGCCTCTATACCTTGTTGATAACTGATGCATCAGGGATTAACAGGGTTGGTGTTTGGTGTGACAAATAGTTAAGTTTAAGTATTTATTAGATAGTAATATCTATCAGTTAAGAGTTTTTTTGTTTTATTGTTACCTCGCAAACAGTTATTTTCCTGCCTTCGTAGAACTCTACAATCAAGTTCTTCTATCCGTAAGTGTTTTGTTTTCTCTGTTACCAAATTTTATCAGTGGTAGCAGAGCGTAGTTCGTTTCTTTCTGGGAGTAGTGGTGTGCTCTGTTGACGGTAGCATAGTGTATGGTGAAGAACTTGGTAGAAAACGTAGGTTTGAAGTGTAGTATAACATTGTCTACTTAGGGTGTGTGTAGTGGTGAAGTGAAAGATGGAAAAGAAAGGTGATGGTAGTGATACTGGTGGTGAAAAGAAAGTGGAAGTGGTTGTAGAAAAGAGGGTGCGTAGAGCATGTCCCGAGTTTAAAGGAGATTTGAATGCAGACGAGTTTTATGTTGTTAATCATACCTATGAAATATATACATATATTATAAATTATATACATATATATTATATATATATATTATTATATATATTATTAGATATATATATATATATATATGTTATAATATATTAATATATATATTATTTTTTTAAAAATTGTTTTTTTTTATATTTATATTTTTGTTATTATATATATATATTATTATTATATATAAGAAAAAAAAAAGAGTTAGAGTTATATATATACATACATATATATATATATATATATTATATATATATTATATATATATATATATATATATACAAAGCCTGACCCTGCAATAATGTTTAATTGGCCCTATTTAAGAGATCACTTTAATATAGCAAATAATAAAATAGTTTTGGAATAGCGAAACGCTTTTTTTATTATTTCTTATTACTTATGTCTAATGACTATTTTACATGAACACACATTAAGATATTTCACTGTTCAAAAATAAATTGCTTTTTAAATACCTTAAATATGATTACCATTAAAGTATCAATTTTTGGACCGAGAGAGTGTCAAGATGTTGGCTCTCCGATCTCTTTTTCATAACTGGCTCTCTCCCCATGGCACGCCGTTGGTGACAGAATCACCTCGGTGACCTTGAAAATACAAAAAGGAATGAAAAACAGTTATTTCTGCATACAGGACTTGCTTTGCAGGCCAAAGATTTATATCTGTGTACCAGAAAATCTTTGTAGCACTTTACATATATCCCCTTTATAAATTTTATACTATGTACCGACTAATGTACATATATATATATATATATGTATGCTACATACATATATATAGCAGTTAGTTAGAGCAGTTGAAAGAGTTATATATATGTTAAGGTTATTATATATATATACATATATATATATATATATATATATATATATAGTATATGTATATATATATATATAGATAAATTTTTCAAGTTATTTAGTTAATTTTGTCATTTACAGTAGATATAATGGTACATTAAATCTTTTTAACATTGTTTTCATTTCTCCTTGATGCCACACTATTTCATTTGTCTATGTATTGTCTTTGAACTATAATAACTATAATAATAGGTATCATAACACAACTTAAAAAAAAAAAAAAAATTTTTTTGGTATTTTTGAAGGGCTGTATTTCTTAAACCAAGCAAATACAATACAAAAATCAATATTGCAGGTGAAGGAACATCTATGGTAGTAGTATAATGTGTGAAATTTTCAGATTTTTAGCACTTACCCCATCAGAGATATTAAGGTTCAAAGTTACCGATTTTCCGAAAAATTGATTTTTGGACACCCTGTAAATTTTTTTAAAAATATTCACCAAACTTCAAATAAGATTTAGGTTAAACCATACTTCAGTATGTATCATCACACCAAATTTCATAGCGTTAAATTATTTCCTTCTTTTAATAATACACCCACGAAAATGGAAATTTCTTCGATTTTTAACACAATATTTCGGATTCATTTTCATGGTGAAATATTATTTTCCCAAAAAAAAACATAAAAGGCCAAATGTACCTTAAAGTATCCCTAACAAATCACTCTCTATGAAATTTGGTATAAGAATTACCAATATGGGAGATATGACTTAAAATGTTACCTCTATAAGTGATAAATTTTGCTCCACCTGGTCAAACATTTTGGCTCACCCTGTTACAACCAGAGTAAATCTACAAAAACGAATGGTGGTTTTGAACTTTCCAGGGATAACATTAACGCCATGCAAAATATAAAAGTTTTCAAAAATTATCGAGCGGCCATCATCGGTACGGAAAAAATGGATTGACCCAGATGTTAAAGATAAAAAAAACTGGCATTCCTAGATATCTTACTTTGTTTTAAAAATGGTAGAGTTGAAAGAGAAGTAAATGTTAAAAGAACAGATCGGTTTATACACAAATTATGATTCTAATATACCAAGAAAGATATAAACTATCTATTATTAAAACCCTAATTCACTCACAAAGCTTATAAAATAACTTCAACGTGTGAACTCTTTAACAAAGAGTATCGAAAATTTGTGATTTAACAAAACTTAATTAATAATGGTTACCCTCAAATTCAAATAGAAAAGGTTATTAAAAGAACTATTAACAACATTTCAACTTCAAATAAAAATTCACTTAACATGGAAAGCAAGATAACTTTGTATTTTAAATCATTAAATTTGACAAATTTTTCTAGAGAAGAACGAAATTTAAACATAATTGTAAAGGAACATGTTAAGTCAGAGAAAAGAATAAATGTTAGAACTACTACACACCGAGACGAATGTCCTCATATTTTAGTACCCGTGGTCATTGTTCGAAGGATTACAAAGTTATGTTTTGTATCAATTTAATTGCAAAGAAGCAGGATGTAATTCCTCTTATGCGGGATGCACACAACTAACACTTTAAGAACCCGAATTATGTAACACAGGTATAACCAAGTAAAATATGGGGAGCACATAATGACGGATCACAAAATTTCCTACAGTTGAAATTGTAAAGCTGCTTTAAAAATTCCCAAGTTGGTAATTTCAACAATCTTCGTATAGCAGAATCTCTTTTGTTAAAAAAACTTAAGCCGGACATCAATGTGAAATTTAATGAAATGAATGAATGTGCTTGAATGTTTTGAATAGATTGAGTGTTTCGGCTGGTACACCTAGTGTCTCATGCATAATAGTTGTATTTGCAAAACAATGCAAGCTTTTTTTGATTTTTCATCAAATCTATTTTTTAAACTCTCTTCACAATTACTGTAAAATAATTTTTTAGATTTTTTTATATTTAGAAATTTATTTTTGTAAGCTGTATTATAAATAATAGTTAGTTAACTGATCATGCCCGAAGTATACAGGCGAAATATTGGTATAATATTAAAGTTTAACTTCTTTATTCTCGAATAGTTCTAATAAAATTTCTTCTGAAAATAAAGAACTATTTAGAAGAATTGGAAAGAACTTGTAAAAAAAAAAAAAAAATTATAATAATAATAATCACACACACACACACACACACACACACACACACAATAATAATAACACAACAATAACACACACACACACACACACACACACACACACACACACACACACACACACACACAATAATAATAATAATAATAATAATAATAATAATAATAATAATAATAATAATAATAATAATAATAATAATAATAATAATAATAATAATAATAATAATAAGTTGATTATAGGCAATCTTGAGACATAGATGCAATGGATACCTGGTTGAAGAATAGGCTGTAAAGAACATTTGGCTTGTCAGGTGACTTGTCCTCTTCCTTGTTGAAGAGTCTCTGACATGATGTTTGCAAGTCTTCCTCGGCGTTTTCCCCACTGCATGTCAAATGAACCAAAAAAAAAACAAATAGTACTGCTGCTATCACTGTCATCATCTCCTCCTATCCCTAAATTGGGGGTAAGGTGCGCAGCATACACCGGGAAAAGTAAAGTAGTAAAAGAATATGAGACAAGTCGAAAAGAAAGACTCCCTTTCCATTCCCCCACTCCATACCTTTAAGTGAAAACTCGTCGCAGACATAACACAAAAAGAAAATGATATAAGTATTACAGTAGATTTGCCTATTATAATATAAATACAGAATCAAAATCAATCAAACTTTCTCAAGGAACAAAGAAACAACGTAATGATTCAAAAATAAAAGAAACTCATATTTCTGTTCTATACTGATTCTACTTTGAAGGTAGATTAGTAAAAAGATAGTAAAGATAATGTTTGGTAATATATAAAGATATGAAGAACATTATAAAATGGATTAATAAATTGAAAAAGGAATACGTAGAAATAAAAATGAAACCAATTAGTAACAAACGAATGATATGTTATAGTGATGCTTCTTTTGGAAATATAGATGATGGAAGCACACAAGTGGGCTATATTATATTTATAAAGGATATCTTTTTAGAAAATAGTGTAGGGGTTCGCCCGTCAGCACTGACTTGTTGAGGTTGTTGGTTGTGTGTTGTATTGAGGTTAATCTTATGGATCCTGTTTAGTGTTCTTTAACTAGCTATTTTTGTTTAACTGTGATAGGTTGTAAAAGGATCCTTAGGAGCCTCCTAGGGGTCTGCCCATTCCTATTGTTTGTTTTTGTTGTCGAGCCGTAACACCCTTGTTACGTTCTCCTTTGAAACCGACTCTGTCGGCAGTTCTTCTACTATACTTCATGCTTTTCCATACACTGTTCTTGTAGTTTCTTTTAGTCATTTCGTAACTTACCTAACTATTTATTTTCGTTACTAATTTCTCTTTTCTTCCCTACAGACAAGGAATTTATGACTAATCTTTAATTTAGTTTAGATATTTTTAACTATTAACATATCACCATAATTTTCATGTAATTACAATAATTGGATTAGCCGAAGGAAGTGGCTCTTATCTAGTTATCTCTATTTAGTTTTGATGAACTCATATTTTATTTATCTCTTTCTTCTTAATTGTCGAGTTCCATGATAATATTTGGAGGAACTCTCGTGATGGTGTTATGAAGAACACCTTGTGTTAATCTCATCTTATATTAAAAACAACTTATTATAGGACCATCCACAACTGGATCTTAATTGTACCTTGAATGCAGCTTGATTAATTTTAATTACAACTGCAATTACTATTAACTTAATTATATTTATGTAAAAACATTATAATATAATTTTTTTATATGTAATATATCGAAGTACATATTACCAAATTTTGCATAAAGCCTTTATAGATTTTTATTAATCATTTATTTCATTAAATATGTAAACTAACTTTCTGAATTAAAATTTTGTTGTATTAAAAACAATATAATTCTCCTTCAATTTATAGATTAATTTATTGGAGTCAGATCTATTGAAATTATAAAAGAAAGGAATTATATCATTTAACATCTCTTTTAGAGTAAAAACACATCTTGAACTTTAAGGTGATAAGTCAAGAAGCTGATACCTTGACTTACCACAATAGTAATGTTATAAGTTGGAAATCTAAGAAAGCACACAGAATAGTAAGATCAACAATGGAAGCAGAAATGGTGGCATTGCTTGAATGTCTTGAGGAAGCCAAATACATAAGAGAAGTATGGAAGGAGATAACAGGCGAAACCTTGAAAATTGAAGTAAAAACTGATAATCACTCAATAAAGAAAGCTCTAGAATCCAATACAGCGATTAAAAACAGAAATTTAAGGATCGACATTGCAGCATTGAAGAGTATTCTTGCTGAAGTGGAAAAATATGAAATTACTTGGATTCCTGGTGAACAACAAATAGCAGATGGATTAACAAAAGAATTTGGAAGGAAAAATATATTAATCAATTATATACAAGACAAAGAGAGAAAAGATGTCAAGAAAAGCAATTAGGGGAAGAAAGAGAATCAGATAAAGAATGATAATGCATAATCTTTCTTCTCCTTTTCAGCTAGATAAGATTTATAAAAAGACACAAAGATAAATTAATAATTTAAGTAATAATTTATAAGACTTCATAAAAAGTTTACGAAATAATTTAAAATAATTATTGAGAAATAAATAAGAATATAAAATAAAGAATACTACATAAAATAATTACAATAAGCAAATAAAATTAATAATAACTAAGAAGATCTAAGGACAAGATGGACTTATAATAAAGGAATAAAGAAAAAGGATAAATAAAATAGAGATGAATAATTAGGAATAAGAAATAAGAGAGACATACAAATTACAACTACAACTTAAAGGAAGACTGAAATACAAAAGGAACAAAGGTAAGAAAATCCTCTTTATAAATATATATATATATATATATATATATATATATATATATATATATATATATATATATATATATATATATATATATATATATATATATATATATGTCATAAAGTTAAGTATATATATATATATATATATATATATATATATATATATATATATATATATATATATATATATATATATATAAGATATATATATATATATATATATATATATATATATATACGGTATATATATATATATATTATATATATATATATATATTATTATTATATATATATATATATATATATATATATATTATTATTAGCAGCAGTTAGCAAACATATATTTATATGTATGTTATATATATATATATATATTATATATATATATATATATATATATATATATATATATAAGTTACTTTTTTGTATAAGATTTATAAATATATCTCTTTATATATTATTTTTCAAAATACTCTATATATACATATATATATATATATATATATATATATATATATATATATATATACAGTACAAGTTAATATTCCTCAGAGTTTAAAGTTGATCAACAATATGATAACTTTTAATGCATAACATGGATGTGTGTAACTATACTGTTTTACTAGTTTCTCAGTTTTCCATCGATCAACCTTAAATATTAAAACCAAGGTGGTATAGGTATGCTGATAGTTACTTACATGAATCTTTGGCAAACAGCAATAATCCACTACCCAATTCGATAACGGTGACTGCTGAATGTTTCCTTCTGCTGAAGGCATCCTCAAAATAGTAAGCTGCTCTTTCTCATCAGGCATTATAGATCTTTGATATATATATATATATATATATATAAGGGTATATATATATATATAAGTATATATATATATATACAGCAGCAGTAAGAGCAGTGAGCAGTAGGCATGAGCAGCATATATATATATATATATATATATATATATATATATATATATATATATATATATATATATATATATATATATATATATATATATATATATATATATATATAGGGGCCTATATAGGTCCCGTGCGTTTAGAGGTGGTAGAAGATGCGTGGATCAAACCTTTAAATTGAAACAAATAATTGGCAAAATGAGAGAGAAGAATAAATTGTATTTAAGTTTTATGTATATGCAACAGGCGTATGATAGGATTAATAGGGAAGCTCTATGGCAGGTGTTAGTGATATATGGTGTTGGTGGTAAGTTTCTGAAAGGAATCAAAAGTATATATGACGATAGTGAGGTGTGTGTAAGAAAAAATGGAGTCGAAAGTGATTGGTTAAATATTAGTGTGCGGACTGAGGCAGTAATGTGTTTGTTATGTCTCCTTGGTTATGCAATTTGTATATGGATGGGGTTATGAAAGAATTAGAGGTGGGGGTAGCAGGAGATGGTGATAGAATGATGGAAAATGGAAGAGAGTGGAGGGTGCCCTATCTATTATATGAGGATGATTTGGTTTTGTGTGGCGAATCTGAAGAGAGTTTGAGAGGATTGGTAGAGAAATTTGGCAGGGTCTGTAAAAGTAGGGGTTTGAAAGTAAACGTAGATAAGAGTAAGGTTATTGTGTGCGAGTGAGGACATTCTTCGATGTGAAGTTATGTTAGATGATAAGAAGCTGGAACAAGTGTCTGAGTCTAATTATTTAGGATATATGTTGGATGAAATGGGAACGGATGATGCAGAGTGTAGTAGGAAAGTTGTGAATGGCAGGTGGCTGGTGTAATTAAATCCTTGGTGGATGTAAAGGGACTAAGTCTTGAGTGCGCTAGGGTCTTACATGAGGGTATGCTGTTACCTGCGTTAATGTATAGTATTGAGAATATGGTCTGGAATAAGAGGTATAGATCTAAAGAACAATGTGTTCAGATGGACAATCTTAGGGATGTGTTAGGTGAGAGAAAAATTGATAAAATGAGGAATGAACGTATTAAGAGAATTGTGCGGTGTGAAGAAAGGGTAAATGAGAGAATAAATGAAAGTACGTTGAGATTGTATGGTCATGTGGAAAGGATGGATGATAGTCGATTGGTATGTATGACGATAGTGAAGCGTGTGTAAGAATAAATGGAGTTGAATGTGATAGATTTAATATTAATAGCGGAGTGAGCCAGGGATGTGTTATGTCACCTTGGTTATTCAATTTGTATATGGATGGGGTTATGAGAGAATTAGAGGTAAGGGTGGCAGGGGATCCTGTTAGAATGATGGAGAATGGAAGAGAGTAGAGGGTGCCCTACTTATTGTTCGCTGATGACTTGGTTTGGTGTGGTGAATCTGAAGAAAGTTTGAGAGGATTGGTAGAAAGGTTTGATAGTTTGTGTAAAAGGAGGGGGCTTGAAAGTAAATGTACAGAGGAGTAAAGTAATGGTAATGAGTGGAGAGAGTCAGCGGAGTTAAATCGTGTTGTATGGTGAGAAATTGGAACAAGTTTCCGAGTTTAAATATTTAGGCCATATGTTGAATGAAAAGGGAATGGATATTACAATTAGTAGGAAAGTTGTGAATGGTAAGAAGGTTGATGGTGAAATTAAATCCTTGGTGAATACAAAGGGACTATGTCTTGAGAGCTCTAGGGTTTTACATGAAGGTATGTTGTTACTTGTTACCTGTGTTAATGTATAGTAGTGAAACTATGGTCTGGAATGTGAAACATTGCCCCCTCCTAGAAAAGAGCCCAGCATGTGTGGTGGTGAACTGAAAAAAAAAAAAAAAAAAAAAAAAGGATAGATCTAAGGTACAATCTGTTCAGATGGATCATCTTATCTTAGAGGTGTGTTAGGTGTGACAATTGATAAAATGAGAAATGAACGTGTTAGGGAGCTGTGTGGTGTAAAGAAAGGCATAAAAAATAAGAGAAAAACGAGTGAGTATTGACACGGTTTGGTCATGTGAATAGGGTGGATGATAGTCGGTTGGTTAAGCGGTTGTATAGTTGAGTGTAATGGGAATCAACCGGCTGGGAGACCAAATAAAAATTGAATTGGGTCAGTAAAGGAATGTCTGAGGAAAAAAAATACGAGTTTGGCAGAGGCGAGAAGAAAGGTGCATAATAGAGTGAATGGCGGGGTTTTGTGAGGATGTATGGATGTGGACTTGGCCCAGGGATGAGCCCCACAGTGATGTGATACTACAGGGTGGGTAAGTCGCAATTTTGCGAAGCTACAGGGTGGACTTTCTTTTATATACTATGTATATCATTAGTTACAAAATAATAACTTCATTATTTTAAATTCCTCGAATTTTTAAGTAATTAACTCCAAAAGGAGCTATGAACAAACAAACACTTTAAAATATTTAAAATAATAAAAATATTTAAATTAAAAAATTTTCATCTTACTTGTCAGTAACAAAAATTCCTCTAGACACTGACTGATTCCTCTTTGCATTCGATTTGAAAGATGTCGGAGCATAACCACAATCCATGACTAGGTGTGATCCAGTAAATCTCTCACTTTCAGAAGCTATTCCACAAAACATTCCTTCTTTAACTATTATATATTCAACACTCCTTCTTAGCATATATATACCTTCAAACACAGCACACAACCTAAAAGAAAGAAATGTCTATACATTATAACCGAACATAGGTATAAGTTATTTTAGTTCAACATTTTAATGAAAAGTTTTATAGATAAATAACAATTCTTCCTTATTAATAGACTTTTGATGTAAATTAGGAAAAATTATAAAGGGATGTCTTAGCATAACTAGAAAGTAATTAAAAAAATAGTCAGGTCCTCTCGTCTTTACCTGCAAAATGCTTGGGGCATCTCTCCAGAACCAAAAAGGGTGAAAAGGAAAGGCATTGATCCATATCTACCAAGACTATTAAGGAATAGGGAAGTTTTCCTAAGTCCCTCCTCTGTGTTCGCTTTTTCGTCAACCATTCCAATAGCCGATGTAATGAAATGAATCAACTTTGGAGTTAAATCACGTGATTCAAGGAATTCTTTGAATGGTTTATCAGCAAAACCTGATAATTTTTTTATATATATTAGTACCTAATAAAAACCAGAAAGAGGTAACTTATGAGCACAAACATAGACCAATCAAGTGATAAGTAATACGCAATATGAACTACTACAGGTAAAAGATCAGTGTGTTACATACGAAAGAATGAAACATTTAACAAATATATATATGAGCTATAAATTCATTATTCATTCAGAGCACTGATGAGAACAAACATCAAAGAATATTTTCTGTAACGTAAAGAACCTCACCAAATTTAAAAACCAATATGTATTAAAATAAAAAAGCATGAAAAATATACAAACGCTCCAATCTTATTTAATAAAATCAAATTTAATCTTATAAAAAAAATTAAATCAAATTATAAAATATAACTAAAAATTACATATAAGGTAAAACTTTAAAGAAAAATTATGGAACTAACCCACCCATTCCTCCTTATTCTTCTCATGAAGATAACAAAACTCTAGGAACTTCATGAGTAAGCGCTTTTCCACAAGACTTATGACATCCGTTGTAAATACGTCACTTCGAGAGCAAGGAACGATAACAAGTCTTCCACATGATGGATTTCCTCCATCCTCTTCGTCAACCCAAGTTAATACTCTCGTTATACACTTGAATTCCACGTATCTTGCCACATTAGACGAAATTAACAACTCTACTAAAGCTCCTCTCGAAAACAAAATCTTTAAAAAATATTATATCATTAAAATTTCAAGTATTTTACCACAAGCTTTATGAAAATTATAATTTTACGGTATGCTCATATAAATACAACAATATGAATATTTTTTGTGAGAAGATATTACACTAACAATGATCAGCAGAAACTTTTTTTTAATACCTTTGGGGCCAAATCGATATTAAATTTTCTATTACAATTCTGCAGAGACTTCTTAGATCCAAGACTTTTCTTGATTTCGACTGTGACATTTTGTGACCCTTGTACAGCATCATCACCAGAAGTGGCTCCTTCATCATCAGGCTTCTGATCTTCACCCGAGGCTTCCTCTTCCTCTCTAACATTGAAAGAAAGGTAAAGGTAACAAACTTTTGTAAAAATAAAGCTGCAAACTATAAAATTCGTATTCAGTATGAAAAATAGAGAATGCTGTAAAATAGTTAAATGTATCTTTATTCTTTATACGATAACTATTTAGATTTCAATCCCTTTCTCTAAAAGAACATAAAAGGAGAACTTCATGAAAATTCAACCTTAAATGTTTAGATGAATCACAAATATACATTATTAACTTTGCTACTTAATTAAAGGCAGACTACATACTAAAAGTTTAAAATAAATTAACATCCTCAAAGCAAAATATAAATATTTTAGCTTAAAAACTTATAAAAACATTACAATAAATGTAAATACTATATAAACAAGAATTACGCTAAAAAAATTGCTTTTAAATTAAAAGAAAATAAACCACAAATAAACCAAAAAATGGTATTAAGCTTTTTAAAAGAAACCTTGTTTTTTTTTTTTTTTTTTTTTTTTTGTTTTTTTTTTTTGTTTTTTTAATGCTTTTTTACAACCCTGATTAGCCCATTTAAGAACTTAAAATTTAGATAAAATGTTGTCAACGTACGGGACGTGCCACTGATATTTAACTCCATCATATAAAGAATTTGGTAGAGACAAGGCACTCAATTCTTCTCCCTCTTTTAGCAAACTTACGGGTTCAGAATCTGTAGAAATGGAAGGAAATAATAATTACCAAAATTTTAATTTAATTTAATTACCATTTTAACTTCTATTTTTGAAGTGAGAAGAATACAAAGAAATGATATTAATACTGAGAGAAATGGAAGCATAGTTTTGTGAGAGGGCATGGCTGTGGGCTTGGCAAAGGGGATAAACCAAGACATTGACGAGATACCAGTGTGGGTCTGTCGAGGTGTTTTGAAGCTCTTAGAGTGGACTTTTGGGCTGCGACGGGCTCACACTTAAGAGTATGAGTGGAGGGTATGGGGGGAGGGTTCTTTTCGACTTGGAACATGTTCTTCTAACTATTCTGTTTCTGGTGTATGTTGCATACACCACCTCCAATCTGGGATTCATGAGGAAGATAAAGAATGATAAAAAGAAATAATAATAATAATAATAATAATAATAATAATAATAATAATAATAATAATAATAATAATAATAATAATAATAATAATAATAAATGAAAATAATAAATAATGATAATAAATGATAAATAAATAATAATAATAATAATAATAATAATAATAATAATAATAATAATAATAATAATAATAATAATAATGGAAATATTTTTTTTTTATTTAGTTGATGTACAGGGATTACCACAGCACACAGGTCATGCGGCTATACCGTGTCAGCAAACCAACATTAGGGAAAGTCCCTAGCAAAGCTAAAAGTCACATAAAAATTGCGCTCAGAGAATTAAATCCTATAGAGGATGTTTAAATCGCACAGGAAGGCAAAAATGCTGTCACTTCAAAGGTGAGAGGATTCAGAGTGAATACGTGCAAGGTGATTCCGGACAGGAACAGTATGCAAACCAGGAAAGAACGTGCGTCGGATGGCAGAAAGAGCATCGCAACCCACAAACACATGAAAAATTTTAAAACGGTCAAGATGGTTCATCATCTAGCGTCATGAGAAAACCATGGGTGAAATTGGATGTCCTATTCGCAATCGAGCCAGGGCCACCTCCAAAAGGCAACTTCTCCTGCCAGAAGAGGACCAGTGGCCAATGAGGGGCTTAACAGTATGTAGCTTGGCGCCACGATTATCCTCCGACCAACATTACTGCCAGCAAGGGAACCGCGACGAAAGATTTTATAATTTTTTTTTTTTTTTTTGAGCGGATGTACAGGGATTTCCACAGCACACAAGAATACGGCTATACCGTATTAGGAAACTAACGACAGGGGAAACCCCTAACGGAACGAAAGAGGAACAAGGCTGAGATGGTTAGATCTTTTACAAGATGTTCAGTTCCAATAGGAAGGCAAAAATGCGATCACCACGAAAATGAGATGATTCGGATAAGATGTGCTGAAGGCGATGCTGAAGAGGTATAGTTAGCACTTCAGGAAAGAACTTGCTTCGAAGGGTCGAGATGGCAACGCAATCCACAAAGAAATGAACGACTGTGAGAGGACAACTGGAGGAACAAAATGGCCAGGTCAGGGGATCCCCCCGCGACATAAGAAATCCATGGGTGAGATTTCTATGACCCAGACGCAATTGAGCCAGGACCACCTCCAGGAGGCGACTCCTCCAACTAGATGAAGACAAGCGGCCAAGGACGGGTTGACATTCCGAAGTTTGGCGCCACGAACATCCTCCGCCCAACATGACTGCCAGCCAGAGAAGAGACACGACCACTCACTCACTCACTCACTCTTTATTTGCAATTTGAAGCATTGAATATTTTGCACACGACACCATAATAATAATAATAATAATAATAATAATAATAATAATAATAATAATAATAATAATAATAATAATAATAATAATAATAATAATAATAATAATAATAATAATCAAATCAAAAATACTTTATTCTCTCTATGGATTACATAGTTATGCTTACATAATAGTATTAGTACATAGGAATATATTTAGATGAGAAAAGGGTTACTAAGGGGACGTTTTCGTCCATAATAATAATAATAATAATAATAATAATAATAATAATAATAATAATAATAATAATGAAATAAAAACAGCAGAAAGGCCAAGATATATCTGAATAAATGACAAAAACGTTTATAATTATTATTATTATAGTTAGATCTAAACCAGGGGTGACCAAACTGTCACATTGGCAAACCAAGCGAGTTTGCAACACTTAATTAGGTAGAAGGATAAATATCATCAACAGCCTTACATAAAGAATATAATTTTTTCAAATTAAAGGTGTTCTTAAATGCTAATCCCCGTGATCACTTTAAAATAACATCTAACAACACTTAAAAAAACTGATTATTGTTGTCCTTTAACAATTTACTCTCCGACAGGCTAACACTCTTGTGTTTTCCATATCCCAAAGAACCTTTACATATTCGTGATCTGAAACTTAGTTTAATTGTCATGAATAGCTAAGGATGATGTAAATGCAGAACCTTGGAATAGAAACCACAGATCCAGCCTCTCTTCAAAGCTAAAATTATTGTGATAACAATACGAACAAAGCACGTCTCTTACAAAGTATTTATCAATATTAAAAAAAAAATTAGACCCCAAATGCAAATGATTTGATTCCTTCCATGCAATTTTATTATACAATAAATTAAGCACTAGTGCACACACAATGTTTTAACAGTTTCTGCGTGACTAACCTGCTGAAGGAGTTGTCTTAACTTTGATTTTATCAGCCCAATCCTGAAGAGTTGTAATGGAAAATGATGCCCACTGACCTCCATAAAAACCATTGCTAATAATATATAGCAGAGTATATATATATATATATATATATATATATATATAGCAGAAGTTGACATTATAATATGTTATATATATTATTATTATTATTATATATATGGAGAGTGAAAGAGTTACATATATATATATATATAGTTATACATATATACATATAAATATATTATATATTATATATATATATATATATATATATATATATATATATATATATATATATATATATATATCTATATTATCTCCCTAAGTTATTAAGGCTATTATTATTACATAGCAGCTACATATTGTTGTTGTTGTTGTTGTTATATGCTATATATATATATAAGGTTAAGGGGGACTACATATGCATATATCATCACCAATCTTCTCTCCCCAAGACTGGGGGTAAGGTGCGCAACATGCACCGGAAACAGAAAAGTAACAAAAGAATATGATGCAAGTCGAAAAGAAATCCCAGCCTTACCGCCCCTTTTATACCATTTAGTGAGAACTCGTCACAGTCAGAAAATTCACCCTAGAGCTTCATGTGGCCGCGACGGACCCTCGCAATGGCATCTCGTCAATGCAGGGTTCATCCCTTGGCCCAGGTGGGCACAACCATACCCCCTCACAAAACCGCTCCATTCACTCCTATTATGCACCTTTCTTCTCGCCTATGCCAAACTCACATTCTTCTCCTCCAGGCATTCCTTTACTGATTCAATCCACTTTTTTTTCGGTGTCCAAGCTGGTCAATTCCCAGCACAGTCATCACTATATATCCACTTAACCAACCGACTATCATCCATCCTTTCCACATGACCAAACCATCTCAATGTACTTTCATTTATTCTCTCATTAACTCCTTTCTTCACACCACACAACTCCCAAATGCGTTCATTCTTCATTTTTCAATTCTTCTCACACCTAACATGCCCCTAAGATTGTCCATCTGAACACATTGTACTTTAGATCTATACCTCTTATTCCAGACCATAGTTCCACTGCTATACATTAACACAGGTAACAACTTACCCTCATGTAAGACCCTAGCGCACTCAAGACTTAAGTAGTCCCTTTACATCCACCAAGAATTTAATTGCTCCAGCCACCTTCCCCTATCACTCACAACTTTTCTACTACACTGTATCATCTGTTCCCTTTTCATCCAACATATATTCTAAGTATTTAAACTCAGACACTTGTTCCAGTTACTCACCATCCAGCTTAACTATATATATATATTGTTATTATTATTATTATTATGACATGTTGAGGTATCATATTTTTATATTTAGAAATATATATATTATATTATATATATATATGTATACTATATATATATATATATATATATATGTATATATATATATAGCTAGTTTTGTAGTATATATATATATGAAGTATATATATAGAGTATATAGTGCTGCTACTCTAAAGCAAGGCCCACTTTTTAAGTTTAAGCAATAACTACTAAACTATTAACATATATGAGTTTTGGCTGAAGTTGTTAGATGGGCAGGAACTTTATTTATCCTATTATTAAAATGGGTTTTGATTAAAAATTGTAAAAATTATTTAGACTCATGAAAAAAAAAAAAGCCCACTTTTGCAAAAAGGCCCATGTGTATGATTTAAAGGTTTCCTTTTAACTCTTAAGAGAGTTAATTTTTTATATTTCTTTGAAGTACTTTTCATCTTGTTATTTAAGGTTTTTGTGACTAAATAGGCAGAATCTTTTTTTGTATTTTTGAAAGGAAATTCTTACAAATGATAGAATAATAAAGGTAAATGACCTCAATTTTTTTCAAAAATCATCTCAGGGGATATTCCATCATAAATTTTAGAAGACGAAAAGTTTATAGCTTTTCTCAGATATTTTGTTATTTAAGGTTTTTTTTGACTAAATATGAAGAATTTTTTTTTATTATTTTTTTTTTTTTAATTTTTTTTTTTTTTTGGGGTCAAAAAAGAATAAATTGTTGATCCTCAAATTAAACAAAAAAAATCCAAGTGGGTTAATCAACTCTCTTATAACTTCTATATATATATATATACTGTATATATATTAACATACAGTGCAAAAATAAAGATGGGCCCTTTTACATAACATTTATGAAAAGTGGGCCCTTTACATAACAAAACTATTTTTTAGCCAAAATACTAAAGTAAACAAAAATAAACAATATACCATGTTGTTATTTATTATAACACATATACAGGCCAATTTTCATTCCAAAAAAAGTGGGCCCTTTTTTGTCATACACATGGGCCCTTTTTAGTTTTTTTCGATGGTACCTGTGTGTTGATTGGCTGCACCAAATTTCTTGAAATTTGGTGTGGGATTACCTTTTGCATGGGACTAACAATTTAATTCAATAATAATATAATTTCTAGAGTTCTTAATGCAGTATTGACTGAAAAAGTACCAAAATGGTTTTTCAATGATTGTCAAAAAGTAGGCAAAATTTTTGAAAGTTTAAAAATTCCTAAAAATTCAAAATCGAATTTGGAACCATTATAAGACTTTAAATATTTATTTACCTCTATATTTACTTTGTAGGTCCACCAATTTTTTCGCTCTACACATCATATATACGGAGATACAGGTTGGGCCTTTTTTAACATCAGTGGGCCTTTTTTTAGGTAACAGCACTAGTTATAATATATATATAGTTAGTTATATATATGGTATATATATATGCTATATAGTGTGTATATATATATATATATATATATATATTATTATTATTAAACTCTAATGACATATCAAATACTAGATTTTAAAGAAAATAATTGCAAAGGTATTCCTATTCCCACTTACCTATCGAGGCAAAACTTTCTTTCCTAGGTCTCAAGACGTTGCCAGCAACCAAGGACTCTACAAACCCCGGATAAAGACACAATATTTGCCAAAGTTAAAAAAATCAACAGAACTAAAAAGTTAATAAGAAAACCATGTAGTTATTAGGTTAGAAGGTGTTAAGTTATTGTTGTTATTAAGGTTATTGCTATTGCTATATATACATACAGTTACTATTATATTATATATTATTATTGATGTTAGAGCATATATATATATATATATATATATATAAAGTTATATATATATATATATATGATAGTTATATATATATATAGCAGCAGTATATATATTATTAATGTTATGTTATATATACATAGTTATATTATTATTGGTTATTGCTACTATAGCATATTATTGGCTAAGGTTGCTGCTGTTGAAGTTATATACATATGGCTAGTTATTGGCCAGCATATATAGTATATATATATATTAGTTATTAAAGATATATATATATATATATATATATATATATATTATATATATATATATATATATATATATATATATATATATATATATATATATATATATATATATATATATATATATATATATATATATTTTTATAATATAACAGTAATGTAAAATTTGGAGTGAATACTATATAAGGATAGGTTGAAGATTCTTATAATACTAATAGAAATACTTTGATTTAATAGTGGCATATAAAATAATTTTTGGTACTTGATAAGAGTTCAATATCTACGAAATCAAGTTATTTATAATTATTGTAATTACAAAAAACACAGCTCTTCACATCATTTTACAGAAATATTCATGGTGTGTACTTCTGTATAGGCACTGACTCGGTGTGCCATTTCACTGATCCCCAAACAATCCTGGACTTTCTCTGTATGTAGATATCATATCGTATTCTGGCACAGCTGACTCAATTTCTACATTATTCATAGCAGATTATAAATTAAGGTATTTAGAATCCACATAGATAAGAACTCAGTTGATTTAGTTCAGGTAAGCATGGGTATAAAACAAATATTCCACCTGTGCCTACTCAGCATCCTGAATAGGCTTCATTCAGATTCAAAAAAGCAAAACTTCTAAAATGTGGTGCAGTTTCATCCTGCATAAATGCACAGATATTGAACAGCATATCATGAATATGCTGCCAAAACAATCAATATAAATTTAGTTGCACACATGAACACAACTTGTGAGAAAATTTCATTATCTCTAAAATTTCTGGACCCATGTTGACAAACTATTTAATGTCAAATTTATCAGAATATTTAGTTTTCTTTTTTCCTTTTTTAAAAATTCCAGTGTTCCAACAATTTTTTCTAACCTTTTTTCCTTTTTAAAAATTCCAGTTGTTCCAACAATTTTTTCTAACCTACAGTTTCATTGTGATTCAATAGCTGGAAGCAATGTAACATATTATGCTTCTTCCCAATCATCTGAAACACAAGTTTATTTCAAATCTTTCAAACTGTCAGCTTTTGAAAACTATTTTAAGAGAACAGCAGGTGACTTATAAACTTGAAATTCTTCACAATTTTGATTAAACAAACTTTCAAATAACTTTTTTAGTTTTAATATATTTTCCATGTATTGAAGTATTTGTGTTAAATTCTTATCTGAAAAGCAGCCTTATCCAATAATAATAATTTCATTTTATGATTTATTCAGGAAATGGCATAATTACACGTTTATAACTTTATAAGTTGAGCCTACACTACTAAATATTATAATAATAAGGTATACAGTCATTTCTCTGAAAAGGGGCTGCCAGGGGAGAACTGTGGTTTCCTTTCAGCCCCAATATTGATACATATATAAAAATGTTATGCATTTAATATAAGATTATAATATTAATAGTTATTAGTTATTACTTATTACAATAATAATAATAATAATAATAATAATAATAATAATAATAATAATAATAATAATTATAATAATAATAATAATAATAATAATAATAATAATGTTCATTTAAATTAATCTGCAATATAAAAATATTAATTATAATAAATTTCATGCATAATAATAATAATAATAATAATAATAATAATAATAATAATAATAATAATAATAATAATAATAATAATATTGTGTTGTACACTTGTTTCTTCCATCTATATAAGCTCCTGATAACGCACCAATTTGAGGTCATAAAGTTAAAGAGCTTGAGGCTTGAGCTGAAACGGCTGAAGCTCAACGGGCCTGATCTTTCGAGAGTTTCTTGGATTCTTAACGACCGAATTTGAATAGCAACACTGACAAACCAAAACCACCAGATTTTAGCATTCACAACATTTGAACTTGGGGATCAATACTGAACTTTGTTAATGTTCCAGATGCCCATGGGTGCCAGTCTCAGCTATTGCTTAGTTCATAAGGAGTGTAAAATTTTTTGACACTTGAAATATCAGGTTAGCAGCCCAGCATAGAATTGTTCGATAGAGATGGCGTAGATTTAGTTATATGTACCATCTATTGTACCGTACCCATCAAGAGTCTGAAATTGTGATTGTGTAGACATGTAAATTGGCACACGATTACAGTGATTAACTGAAAGGGGTATCCTTGCAGAGAAGCAGGAAGAAAGTTTTCTTGTTTTGTAATATAGTTAACTGTGATTTTTTGAGTTACTTGTAGATTTAATGTGGGTGTTATTAATGCCGCGATATTTTTTTTTTCTCTTTATCGAAGTCTTTTGCATTTGAAGTTATAAAATTAATGCTTTAGGAGATATTGTTCGTATTGTCCTGTTTTTTATAGAGTTTGTTGGGATGGTTTTGTTTATTATTTTCTCCATTAAATTTAAAGGGTTGATCTGTAGTCTGCTTAATTTTTTAAACTTCAGCATCAAATGATTCCCAATCCAAGCACAATTTATAAGCCCTATATATGAGTGTATCATCATTAAACAAAATTAATGATAATGAAAATTTTTCCACAGGGATACATGTCAAGACAACTGATAATGGTATGTACCTACCTTAATAATACAGCTCCTAACTCCGCCAGAAGTAATAAAGAATTCAATTGCCGTAAAGACAACTCATATATAGGCGCCTTAGAAATTCTTTTCGCAACAGGGATCATTTAAAACGAAAGTTAAAAGAATTAAAAGAACGAGTCAACATGGAGCCATCTTGCTAAATTATGAGAGAAAATTATAACGAAAACCATCAACAAACTTATAAAAAAAAAATCCAGGACCAATACAAAACAATATCTGAAAGCATTTTAAATTTTTTTTTTTTAAAACCAAATGGTGTGCAAAAGACTTTGATAAGAGGAAGATGCCTACGCAGGGCATTATAAACACCACATTCTATTCTACAAGTAACTCAAAATCACAGTAAACTAACCACAAACAACGAAAACTTTCTTCCTGGCTTCTCTTCTAAGGAACCCTTTCAGTTAATCAGCCATGTTCCGTGCTACCAATTTCGAATGTCTGCTTGCAGAAAATACGTCGCAGATTATTTTGTTACACGACATAATAGATTACAGATAGGCTACCAGCACCGCTTTAAAGACCAGGTAAATAAAAATATACGAAAACTTTATTCAGCTGGAAACATAACAAGACAACTG
>JABUQX010090580.1:0-2500 GCA_015478945.1 Trachelipus rathkii | reverse complement strand
TACATATATCCCTTCCCTATATCCATACGTGTAGGAGAAAAAAATGCCCACATCGTATGTCCTTGCGTGTCGTAGAAGGCGACTAAGGGACGGTGGTATTTAGGTTGGCTGCCTACTACACTTATCTATTGCCAGGAATGCTAAATGCATGCCTCGGAAAGGTCGTGATCGCCAGTAAGCGCCCTTCTATCCTTCGGACGAAAATGTATGAATCGTATCTGTAATGAGTGTCAGAGAATAAATGTTTGAGTGAGATGAGGAGAGAGGTTGAGGAGTATTTAGAAAGGGCAATATTTGATTTGCGATCGCTGTGACTGAAACAAGATGAAAGGAAACCGGTGAAAATGAGTGGTTTGGTGTGAAATGTGTTTTTGTTGCTGTGGAAAGGAATGAGAGGGGGATAAGAGGATTTGCAATTCTGATGAAGTGAGTTTGGTAGAGGCATGGTAGATTTGATGCAGGTGTGGATGATACTGAAGTTCTAAAGGTTAAATTTAAGTTTGAAAAGATTAAAAAAATTTGTGTGGTTGCGACATATGATCCATCTGAGGGTGAATGTTGAAAAGAGTAGATTTTCTAGGATAATGAATGATGTTTTGGATGGGGGGAACAGGAGATTCAGTTCATTTGCCACATATCTGGCCATTCAGGATTTTTTTTTTACAGTGTCACCACCACTCACGGGCAGAGCCCTATTCAAGGAGGGGGGTATTGCACTCAGAAGTTCACCCTCTAGCGCAACATTACGCATAGAGTACAGACGGCAGGCTTTAAAGTGAGGATTAATTCAGTAGGAAAATACAGGAAGATGGAAGAAAATTCCACAAAACCAGGAGTGGTGGGAAAGAAGGGAAAGCACCACAGCAAATAGCCTGGAGTTACCAATGTCAACACAATACTCGTTCGCAGATACAGCCCCCTTGTGCTACGCGAGCGTCGTAAAGGTGGTGGGTACGCGAGGGATAAGTTCCTCGAGCACTTGCCGCTGCCGTACTACCTATAGGATAGAGATAAGCACCAACATCGCCTTGCAAAGATAGAGAGGTCAAGTGAACACGGGAAAGTGCAGAACAGTTTATAAGCCTTTTTTGCCGTTGACTCGACCCTGTCAAAAGCCGGGTGGAAACCAGAGCCCCCCCCCCCCTAGATATGAGAGCAGTACTCCATACAGGCGGATGAGACCTTTGTATAGCGGAGCCACTGAGAAAAGGAGGGAAATTCTCACAGTTTAAACAGAACTTCCAGTTCTTTGAGGCCGCAACCTAGCAACCATTGTGATGTGAGGTTTCCAAGACATTTATAACCCTCATTTCTTTGTTCATGTTAAGGCCAAAGGAATGTTCTATATTTCAACAGGAGCGACGACAGAAACCGTCGAAAGAGACAAAAAGTTAGACAGTATTTTGGAAGAGGAGATTTGTAAAAGTGGGGTTTTAAAAATTGAATTTCACAAAGTTTAATTCTATCCATCAGCGAGAATTAAAATCGGAAAGATTAAGACGAGAGGGAAAATTCCAGAAGTAAAAGTGGGAAGTAGAATTGATATGAGTTTAAGAATGAAGGGTCAAGTCATCGAATACGAGTGGAATAGGTTAGAGTTGCAGGTGAGAAGATCAGTTAACTGAAAGGTAGAATAAAGTAGTGGAGATTTAAGACAGAACCCTGAGGAACACCACTACTTATAGATTTAAAGGATGAATAGTCGCCCCATCAACAACAGCGGATATTGAGCGATTTGAAAAGAAAGCTAATATTAAGTATGCAAGAGGAAGGAGAAACCCAAAGGCAGGGGGCTTAGGATAGCAGTGACGCGTCATACTCAGTCAAATGCGTTTGGATTCGTCAAGCGCCAACCACCAAGTCTCCCGTAGATCCTAAGAGCGAAAAAACCATAAATCGGTTTGATAGGAAAGTATATCGGCAGTAGACCTCGTGCCAGCGAGAGCCATAGCTGGCGATCGGAGTGGATTGTTGTCCAGATTGAAATCTAAGAAGTGAGTTGAGCAAAGGGTTTCACAAGGATCTGTAGATGAATACAAGTGAAGAGCTTACAGGTCGATGTCAGAAAGATCAGAGCGGCTTCCTTTTTTCGGAATGAGGTTGGAACATGTGAGAGCTTCCAACACTGTGGGAGGGAAAGTGCCTAGTATTGAGACATAGAGAAATATAGTTGAGGAGGGCGAAGAGATTAGCCTTTTCAGTTGGAGAATTAGCAACACAACGATCAGATCGATTATAAGAGGAAGGAAGGCAGATTTACAGAAGTGCTAGAGATGAAAGATTTGTCAGTAGGAGAACCAAGAGGTTAGCGCACTTTCGTTTGCTATGAAAGCCAGCTTTGACTCCTCGAAGAGTATCCCTTGCAACGATTTCTAGCTGAATGAACAAAATTAGCAGAGATATAGGAGAACGAGAATTTTTCACACTCGATAGACACTGTCTCTAGCCTGAATGGCCAGAGAATGAACAAAACGATCGAACCATGGATTATGAGGAAAGA
>JABUQX010090579.1:10000-12500 GCA_015478945.1 Trachelipus rathkii | reverse complement strand
TATATATTATATATATATATATATAATAATATTATATATATATATATATATAAATTATATATATATATATTATATATTATATATATATTATATATATTATATATATAATATATATATTATATATAATATATATAATTATATATATATAATATATATTATATTGGCTGGGTTGAATTTTGGTGGGATAACCAAACATGGTCAAATTGGTGCTCCTTGGCTTCCCTGTAGTGGGACAAAAAATCATTTTGCATTTACTCAATGTCTCGGGGACCCAACTTTAGTTTTTTTAAAAGGGTTTTGACATCGTTTTTTACTATTTTTAAGTTATGAATTTTATATGCTTTGTTCTTCAAAATTTGGTTTTAATACTAATTGAGAGCTATTTCTGTCTCATTTCAAATCCAGACTATTCGACGTTTGAGATAAGTCCTGTGGGTGCAGTGTTTATTACTATTATTGCAAGACGTATCATGGCATGTGCAACAAGGCATAAAGACAGGCATGCAATATTCGGTTATCCACAACCACTTGTCGAAAATCAGCTACCACTGGCTGAGGATGTTTTTAGAGCCTACAAGTTCCATCAAGTAGTCAACAAAGATGCCAGTGTTACTCATCTAGCAAAGTTAGTGGCAACAGAAGTTAAAGGCATATACAATAAAGCAGGCATTCAACAATAGAATTTGAAAGTGTAATAATGAAAGTGAAGAGACTAATAATGAATGTCAATGATTTGATGAAATATTCAAGAAATAAAACAATCTTCTCACATATCAAGATAAAATTAAAATCATTTTTCTCGTTCTCCTTCGAACAATTAGCGCGTGGCAAGTGTGTTCTTAATGGTGTAGTTGAACGTAATCAATGTCAATGTCCCAATGAAAAGAAAATCCCTGTATTGGAATGGCAATTTTGGCTTGATCAAAACACTTCAAGACGCATGATAATAGGAAAGGTGGACAAGGAAAGAACAGAGAAAAACATGAAACTTCAGGAAAGGAAAAGGAAACGGTTGACATTTGAAAGTAAGATGAGACACAAAGATACGCAAAAATGTGTAAGTTCAGTTGAATTATCAGGCAGTGAGAGTGATGTGCTAGAAGAATCATTTTCCTTAGAATCAGAAGAAATGGAAGAATGTCACCCTCAAAATAGAAACCAGTATCCTGAGTTGTGTAAAGCATTAGAGAGGACAAATGTGAGCAATAGAGATGCATGTCTCATAGTTAATGCTGCCCTCAAGGACCTCGGACTTCTGTCACCAAAAAACGTTGTTGATCCAAGTAAGTTACAACGCCAAAGAAAATACTGGAGAGACAAACAGTCAGAGGAGCATTTGCTGCAACACAGAGGTATGGTCTGCATTGGTTTCGATGGAAAAATAGATGAAACACTTGTCGATACTGGAGGTGTGCGTAGAAAAGTTAGAGAAGAGCATTACGTGCTAGTGTCATTTCCAGATGCATGTTACATCGATCACGTTAGTCCTAACTCAGGAAGATCTCGAGATGTATTTAATGAAATTCTGGGTATTATTGAACGAACAAGATCTACAGAGACTTTAAGAGCAGTGATTTGCGATGGAACTCCTGTGAATACGGGTAACAAGAATGGAATAATCACACTGTTGGAGTTACATCTTAAAAGACCACTTCAATGGCTCATATGCATGTTGCATTTTAATGAACTGCCACTCAGGAAGTTATTTAGTGTTGTTGATGGGAAGACAACTGGCCCATCGTCACATGAAGGACCTATAACCAAACTGCTCTCATTTGATCCTCAGACCAAACCCATCATTAATTTTCAACCAATTCCAGGCTCTGTAGTTGATGTTCCTGAAACAGTTACGAAAGATCTAAGTTCTGACCAGCTGTATTTACTAAAAATCTGTTTATTAATTCAGCAAGGGGTACAAAATGCAGATCATAATAATATGCGGTATTTGAAAACTGCACAGCCGGGTGCCTTAAGCCATGCAAGGTGGCTAACTAAAGCTAACAGACTGCTTCGATTGTACGTTTCAACAGAATCCGCATCTGATGATCTGAGGCGTTTGGTACGATTCGTACTGAACTTCTATGCCCCCATATGGTTCTATATCCGCTCCCATCCCTTCTGTCAAGATGGTGCAAAGAATTTTCACTTTATGGTATCACAGTATCAAAAACTTTCTCCTGAGGATCAGAACATCATTTCTCCAGTGCTCCTAAACAACTCCTATTTTTGTCATCCAGAAAACTTGTTGCAGATGAACGGGAAACAATAAGATTTTCATGTCAACAAATTCTTCAAGCAAGAAAGAAAATTTCCTCCACCAATGTGCAAGTTCGCTGCTTTGATAAAAGGCAGCTAAACGTCAATCTCAACGCCACTTCCTACATGGAACTGATAGACTGGGGGAGTACTCCTATCACCCCCCCCCACCTCTTCTTGATGATATTAGTGATGATATTTTGGTTAGTAATCAACAAATTCTCCTACCAAAGTATCCGTGTCA
>JABUQX010090579.1:5000-7500 GCA_015478945.1 Trachelipus rathkii | reverse complement strand
TTTCTTATACCTAATACAAAATGTTATTTCTATTGCATTTTTTTTTTGTTAAACGGTGTCCCAAAATATATTCCAGCCTACATTTGCAAAAACCAACACAACGAAATCTGAAAAAAGAAAATGACCCAGTGTTTGCAAGAAAATTTTCTGACGCTAAAAGGTAATGTGGGTTCTTACAAACCCACATTAGAAAAACAAGGAGTGGGGTAGAGAAATAAAAAAAACAAGCAAAACAAGGAGTGGGGTAGAGAAATAAAAAAAACACACACACACACATTTAACCCATACTTAACACAATTCCCTGAAGTGGGCCTTAAAGGGAGTTAAGAAAAAGAAGGGAAAACATATGAAGGCAGGGAATTCCACAGAACAGATGTGGCTGAAAAGAAAGAGGTACCACAAAGAGAGAGCCTTGAGTTTACAGTACCACATAGAATTCATGCGACAACAATTCACTTCTAGTAAAAAAAGAAGGAAAAACAGATGAAAGGCAGGGAATTCCACTTAACAGATGTGGCTGGAAAGAAAGAGGTACCACAAGTAGAGAGAGAATCTTGAGTTCACAGTAGTACCCACACAGAATTAATGCGACAACAAAACCCCTCTTTAAAAAAAAAAGAAAAGAAAAACAGATGTAGGGAGGGAATTTCACAGAACAGATGTGGCTGAAAAAAAAAGGTTCCACAAAGAAAGAAAGCCTTGGGTTCACAGTAGTACTCACACATAATCACATGCGACAATAAAGCACCTCTGGTAAAAAAAAGAAGGAAAACAAATGGAGGCAGGGAATTCCACAGAACAGATGTGGCTGGAAAGAAAGAGGTACCACAAAGAGAGAGCCTTGAGTTCAGAGTATTCACACATAATTCATGCTGAAAACAAAGATTTGGCGGAATGCGAGAGATAAACTCTCTCGAACACCTGTCGTCGTAATATTTATAGTAGAGAGATAGACGCCAATGTCTGATCGAATTATACTATTATATATATATAATATATATATATATATATATATATATATTATTATATACTTACTCATCACTTATATTCTATATATATATATAATATATATATATATAATTATATATATAATATACTTATTCTTATATATATATATATATATCATTATTCTTAATCTAATATATATATATATATATATATATCCACTCTAATCTATACTATATATATATACTATATATATAATATATATATATATTAATTTATATATATATATATATAAAATATAATATAACGTAATTTATCTATTCATCTAAATCCTGTCTGTTATTTTACCCTTATATTATTATAAATATTATATTAATATATATATATATATATTTTCTATCTCTCTTATATATATATATATATATATATATATATATATATATATAATAATATCAGTAATAATAATTTGAAATTACTTTTCCTATGAGCTTACTTTCAACTTTTAAAAATAATATATCAAATCCTGCACCATATATGGATTAGCACAATCTTTTCCTAATATAATTTATTAAAAGAGAAAAGCCATTTTTGACTGCTTTTCGGAAATCTAACTTTTACAAGTGGATTGGACAATTTAATTAATTTTATGTAAGTTGTTAATATATATGCAACTTCTTCATTAGAATAAAAGACCTTAAACATTCCTCAGCGTTAATTATTATTTTAAATATTATCTTTATGATGTTCCTTTGCACTTTCAAACAAACATAAGTTTTATTCACAAATAGAAGATTACCATTATCCTTCTTATATATTTTAATAGAGACGAAAAAAGCAACTTATCAGTACATTTTGAAAAAATTCTACTAGTGTGAGGACAATTGTTTTGTTTTCTTATTTAAATTCTCTTGTAAAAATAATGCAACATTCCACATGATGTTTATCTCGTTGATTAAAAGCTTTTCTATTATCTAACAATTTAAAGATTACTTTTGCTATGACCAAACTTTCAGCTTTCGAAACGACAGATTGTTTTCCTTGAATCCAATACATTAAGAAAAACATATTTATTTCAACGTAGAATGAACAAAAAACCCACTTTCGAAGACATCTTCAGGAGAAGAATAAACCATTAGAGGACTAATTATCATATATATATAATATATTATTATATAATATATATATATATATTATATAATATTATATATTTATATATATATATATAATATATTATATATATATAATATTAATATATATATAATATACATATATATATATATATATATTTAATACTATACTATATATATATATATAATATATATAATATATATATATACTATATATATAGTAATATATATATATATATAAATAGTAATATATATATATATATATATATATATATATATATATATATATATATATATAATATATATATATATATATATATATATATATATATAATATATATATAATATATATTATATATTATATATATTATATATATATATAATATATATTAATATATATATATATATATATAATATATATATATTAT
>JABUQX010090578.1:0-17247 GCA_015478945.1 Trachelipus rathkii | reverse complement strand
TCTTTTATTTTGAATTGGACTGTACACATGTTGTCAGTATAGCGCGAGCTAATGTGCAGTGAACTACTTTGAGCTTTTTTGATCATGGATGAAAGTTTGTTTGATACCGAGCACTCATTGAAAAAGTTAAAAGTCGCCGTGCTATATGGGACATGGAAAAGTGCAGAGTACAAGAACAGAGTGTTAAAAAGATCATCTTGGCAGCAATTGGTAGAAATATTTTTTGGAGAGGATTCTACAAATTATGCAATCGACATTCTAATGTAATTAAAAAATTTGACCTCATGTTTTCTAAGATTTGGGTACAGAGTTACAAAACAACCGTGAGTCAATCTATCATGTAAAATCGGAAGTACCCAGTAATGTCTTTGCCTTCGTCTTCGTTTCCTGTACCTACGGTACAACATCCAAAGACATGCTGCATCTTCAACTTCCATGGTTATACTGGAGATCAACGCGGCGTCAGCGCCAACATGTGTACCCGCTGGATTTTCGTAGCGCGCGTTGTTACGCGCGTTACAACGCCATCATGTGTACGTAGCTTTAGCCTTTACATTTCTTCTGAGGAGATAGAGAGGTGAAAAGTTCTAAAACATGAAGATTTTGGGGTAATTAGCCCCCATAAATTGAAAAAAAAATCATTAAAAATTATTGATTTTTCCTTTTTTTTCCCCAAATTTTTCAATACTTTTCTACATATTCCAGCTTCCAATCCACTCACTTGCCCCCAAACGGCCCCAAATAATAAAAATATAAGCACTCCGACGGCGTTGTGCTGAAGAAGGGATTGCTATCGGGTCTCAATATCCTTCCACTTTACCACTTGGTCAGAAACCATACAAGTACTTTCTCTGAAAAATTTCCGATCTCGGGATTGAGACTATGTGGCTATGTGGCTATGTTGCGAGAATATATATATATATATATATATATATATATATATATATATATATATATATATATATATATATATATATATATATATATATATATATATATATATATATATATATATATATATATATATATATATATATATATATATATATATATATATATATATATATTATGACAGGTGGATATAAATCAACCAGTTAATTTACTTAAAGTTGCGTGCATGGGAGCGCTTAAGAAATGCTCATTTTGCATTATCAAGGCAAACGTGGAACACGTCAAGAAGATCACGTAAACTAGTGTTGGGTATTTTAAAGTTGAAATGGTGTTATAAGTGTTTACAATAAAGAATAGAATTTACAGTTATTCAGGGGAAAGTTTGTTACAATAAGTTTGGAGTGAGGTTTCGCGTAAACCATATTCAAAGTCGTCAACCCCCCATAAGCTGGGTAAGTAAACTAAGTATTTCGTAAAAGTTAAACTAGGTAGGAAATTTGCAGACATCTTTGTGTAAAGTTTGTTAAAATCAGGAAGAGGAATGGAATAGTATTGGATATCAAGGTTGCTAGAATGTTAAAATTGATTAGCACCAGGGTTGTGGAATCGGTTCAAAATTTTCCGACTCTGACTTCGACTCTGACCTCTTGAAAATTACCGACTCCGACTCCGACTCCACCCTCTGGAAAATTGCTGACTCCGACTCCGACTCCGACTCCGACTCCGACTCCGACTCCGACTCCGACTCCGACTCCGACTCCGACTCCGACTCCGACTCCGACTCCACCTTCTGGAAAATTATAGACTCCAACTCCATCCTACTGAAAGTGAAATGATTTATATAACTCCATAATTAATTTATCATTCCATTTCCATAAAAGTTATAAAAAAAAGTTAATGGAACATTTCTGCTAACTTATCCTAACTAACAGACACATGCCACGCGGCTCACACAAACCAGTTATTTTATTTATTACCATTTTTATCATTTGTCATTTTTTATTATTTTTTTATAATTATTTATCATTTTTTATCTTTTTCTATCATTTTTATCGTTTTTTATAATTTTCTATAATTTTCTATAATTTTTTTCATATTTATCATTTGTTATCATTTTTTATCCTTATCATTTTTTATCATTTTTCATAATTTTTTGTCATTTTTTATCATTTTTTATCATTTTTTGTTATTTTTAACACATCATTTTTCTCATTTTTCTCATTTATATAATTTTTTATAATTTTTTATAATATTTATTATTTTTATTACTTTGATTAATCTCATTATAATTTTTATCAAGTTAAACATGTTAAAATTATATTTATAAATATTATTATTATTTACGTATTATTATTTGTTATTATTATTATTATTTACGTATTATTATTTACGTATTATTTACGCAGTTAATAATAATAATAATAATAATAATAATAATAATAATAATAATAATAATAATAATAATAATAATAATAATAATAATAATAATAATAATAATAATAATAATAATAATAATAATAATAATAAGAATAATAATAATAATTGCATGTTTCTCCTCAAACTACACCTGCTATGCCTCTTAGTCAACTCTTTCCCCTAATTGACATTTTATATAAATATAAAAATTTATTCTTAAACCCATATTTGAAGGAAAATTTGCATGTTAAATTAAAACAACAAACGATATAGAAGGGAATATTTGATAAATATGGGGAACAAGGGAGAGAGAAGGGAAAAGAGGGAGTAGAAGTGGTAGTAGATATAGGGGAGAAAGAGAAAGAGAAAGCGAAATTGGGGGACAAACCCGAAATAATATTGAGAGAGCTGGCGCGTGCCTATCCATATAAACCAACCATACGCGGCCCACCACTAAGGTTACCTGGCATAAGGATCCCACACAAACTGTACGATGCCACAAAAAGAGAAATGAATCAACTAGTTAACGTTGGGGTCTTAAAACGCACAAATGCAACCTGGACTGCGCCTTTTTCTGTGTTACAAAAAGAGAACGCCAGAGTAAGATTGATTACAGATTTTAGACAGTTAAATAATAAAACGGAGGTCGATATATTTGGCCTACCAAATAACTTTGACGCTCTATTTGCATTAAAGGGCAGCAAAGGGCAGAAGAAGAAGAAGAAGAAGAAGAAGAAGAAGAAGAAGAAGAAGAAGAAGAAGAAGAAGAAGAAGAAGAAGAAGAAGAAGAAGAAGAAGAAGAAGAAGAAGAAGAAGAAGAAGAAGAAGAAGAAGAAGAAGAAGAAGAAGAAGAAGAAGAAGAAGAAGAAGAAGAAGAAGAAGAAGAAGAAGAAGAAGAAGAAGAAGAAGAAGAAGAATACAATACGAATTCAAGCTTCAAATACGAATACGAATACAAATACGAATTCGAATACGAATACGAAAACGATTATGAATTTAATTCGAATACGAATATGAATTCGAATACGAATACAAATTCGAATTCAAATACGTATACAAATAGGAATATGAATTCGATAATAATACGAATAATTATATGAATACGAATAATAATATGAATACGAATAATATGAAGAAGAATACGAATACTAATTCAAATTCGAATACGAATACGAATTCGAATACGAACACGAATTCGAATATGAATTCGAATACGAGTTCGAATACGAATACGTATACGAATATGAATTTGAATACGAATAATAATACGAATAATAATATGAATACGAATAATAATAAAAATTACCTTCAAAAATATATCTTAACATAACCCCATTTGCGTACCACTCATGTGTAACCCAAAATAACCACATATATAACAGTAATCACTATACATAAGTTTAGTATAAGCACGTAACAACTTAAAAAAAATAACTAACTAATATAAACCAATAGAAATAAATAAAATAGTAACCTAATTCTCTCTCTCTACTAATTATTACATATATTAAGTATATAGTATATTATATAATACATATATATAATATATATTATAGTTATGCTTTTAAAGTGGAAGAAACAAAATTAAATATAGAACTCAGCCAAAAAGTGTACTAGCACCCCCAATTTAAATGATAAACTAGGTAAATAATAATCGAATAGTGAGTAAATAATAATATAAATATAGGCTAAAAAAAGCGTAAGATTACGTATAAATAATTAGCTATAAAAAAAATAGATTATTAAAGAATGAATACAATAATCAAAAGTAGTTAGCAACCTCACTTCTTTAAAAATTCAAAAATGACTTTAAGATCTTATATAGGAAGAGTATATATCATGATATAACTCTTCTCATGTATACTTCGATAAAAGTAAATTAAATACATAAAGAGTTTCGAGCTTCATCGCTGAATACAAGTAATTTAAATGCTATTTAAGATTTTATGAGTAATATTTTTAGGGGGTATATTTATATTCATAGATAGTTCGATTTTCACGGAATATTATCGTATCACATTCCAAAACTGTTACTAGACCGATAAAGATTTCCAGCATTGACGTTTAAAAAAAAGTAGCTTATTTATATTGAATCTTTAATTTAGAAATTTTTGGTGTATTGAAATATGTCTTTTAAGAGCAATAGCAGGTGTTTCATTCCTAAATTAACACGTTAACGTGCTCAAAGTGTCAAAGAAAAATAACCTATTAATCTTCTCTCCTTTTTGATAATGAAGAGATCCCATCTTTACACAAGTATTTTCTCAAAAATGATTAATTCATAGATACGTTTTTGAGTGTGCGACACCTAGTTTCAATTGGAAACTAGTGTCAAGTGAATTACATTATAGGGTGAACCTTCAAGAATTAGTGTGTCAAGGAATACATTATAGTGGGTATCGTGTAACAAGGGAATGGTACAGGAATACCGTACTTTCAGAATTTCGTATTAATATTCAGCACTTTAAGTAATTTCGATTCAGTCAATTAGGGAATTAAGAACAGCATTTCCATATCTTCGTACCCACTGGTTATAGAACTACTATTGTAGTATCTAATGTAGAGAACAAATGAGTGGAATTGTACGTTAAAGGAAATTCTATTATTACGCAATAGCTAAGCATCGTGCGGCGATCTATTTCAAGGGAATAACACCTAGAGAGTTGCGGTAGTATGATAATGGTCAACAGAGGTCTACGAGTGACGAGCAACCTGAGCTATAGTTGATCTTTAATAACTATAATAAGGCGATATTCTAAGAGCTTAAATGAAGTAGTATCTGTATACGTAGCCAATCAATAATCTCAGTATCACAAGGTTAAATTCGTACAACATTCCGATATAAAAAGTTACATAAGGTCATAAAGAATGCAAGCACCATCTCAGGAGATCTTGAGTGATAAAGAGAAGTGTTTATCTACGAGAACAGATGAATTGTAGTATTATATCTGAATAACGTAAAAATATGGAAACAAATAATACCATACAGACATGCAGTTAAATTAACCTGAGTTGCAAAAATAGTTCAAATAAATGCCTAAAACATGGCATTATTAATTAACAAAGATCGAAAGCATTGAGTAAATAATTGTTCAATAATAATAATTAAAATAAGCAAATAAGAAAATAACGATTATGATTGCGAATAAATAATAAATATTGAATAAATAAATAACGATATATCTTATAAATAATAAGTGAGTATAGCAGTAATTAAATAAATATTAACATAACAAAGTAGACAAATAAGAAAGCAACTTAGTACGCGTTGAACGACGAATATAATAAAATGAAATTTTGATAAATAAATAAAGCGATAAATAACTAACAGGTAATGGACATATACCAACATCAATTATAAGATAAATAAATAACTAATTACTTTATAATAGTAAAATATATGATAATTGATTGGTTTAGATTTTCAGAAATCCTTAATATACTATTTATTAAAATAAGAAAACACTTACACTATCAATAAAACATAAATAAATAAATAGTCATAAAGAAAATAATAAATAACATTAATTAAAATAAATAAATAGAGATATATCAGAAATAAATATTTGCATTTCAGAGAAAAATAATAATGATAATAATAGTAAATAATAATTAATAACAATCGGGTTAAGTATACAAATAGTATCATGGATAATAATATATTAAATATAATAATTAATAATAATATATAAATATATATTATTACATTAATAAATTAATATAAAATAATAATAATAATTAATTAAATTAATTATTTGTAATAAAAAAAATTAATCTGGATATATAAATATATATATAGATGAAATATAGATATATATATATATTATATATAATAGGCCAAGATATCTTAATTAGATATATATGAATATTATATAATGAATATAGTTTATTAAGTATATAGTGTAGGCCAATTCTAGTAAGAGTATATATATATATACTAGTATTATATATAATTAGTAAATAAATTATATAATAATAAATAATAATAATAATAAATAATAATAATAATATAATTATAATAATAATAATAATACATAATATAAAATTAAATTAATACAAATAACTAATAATAATTAATTTAAATATATATATAAATTAATATTATTTTATAAATATAAGAATAAGGTAAAAAAAAATAAACTTAGATTAAATATTTTTATTTTTGGTACCATATTGAATTTTTATTATAATTTCATTCTTTAGTTCATTTTCAAAAAGTAATTATCCTATTTTATGAACAATTCTCCGTTTAATCCATCTTTAATTATTAATATTTTAAAGAAATATAATTTAAATTATGAATAAACTGTAAATAAATATTAAATATAATTATTTGATTAGATATTATAAAGATGGATGTATATCATGTATAAGAGTAGAGAATAAATACAGTAAAGTAATAGAAGATATATAATATATTATATGAATGAAATATAATTTTAACACACCTTGTAAGTTAATAATTAATATAAAAAATATTCTGTACAAATTAATTTATATTAAGGATACTCTTAGTTACACATTAAATTTTTGTGATTGCAAATTCACTCTTGTTCTCATTAAGTAAGAAATCTTTTATAGAAGAATTTTTTTTTAGCGAAATAAATATTGATAGTATATTATATATATACATAATATACTTTATATAAAAATATATTTGATTATAGTATAAATTTACAGATTTTTATTTTCTCTGTAAGTTATTATTTTGGGTTATTATGAAATTCATATTTAAATATAAATTAGAGACTAGCAGTACAAAAGAAGATTTACTTTTAAACCGTACTTTTCATAATTACAACTATAAGTAATTTAGAGAATGCTGTTCTCATTTTTTAAACTTTTACAATAGATACTATTTGCGTGTAATACTCTTTATCCTAACTTAAGTATTATTAAATAGTATGTTACTTCTAGTCAAAGGATTTAGATTATATTTCAGATATAAGTGTAGTTTTGGTAATAGATTATAAATATATATTGGCGAATCTTAGATAGAGTTGTTGAATATAGTGATTGTCCAAGGACCTATCCAGTGGAATAATACAGTTAAAGGATTAAGCTAATATATATTAAGTTTATAACGGTGATTATTGAATGCTGCATCAGAGAAAGAAATAGCTGATGTTAAGAAAGCGTATAATGTCGCAGAGCCGCTTGCTTCAAAGAGAGGATAGTGCGATGTATAAACTGAGGTATAAGGTTTAGGAATTAGCATATACAGTTTAATACATTGATTAGCGAATTGAGTAATAGATAAGAGATACTAGCCTATATTATAGTAGCATACGAAGGAAAAAGAGGACTAGTGAAGAGAGTTATATGATAGCTATAGAGTAGTTATAAAAGTATTGATAAATATCTTAAAACGTCCAAACTTTAAAGAGAGCTTTATGAATAGTGACCATAAACAGTAATGATGTCAATGTACATGACTCGTACAAAAAGTTGCGAATCAAAACACCCTGATAAGGACTAGCACTTTAGAGTAGTATTATGCAAGTATAAATCTGATAGTATAAGAGATATGATGACTATCCAGAGACAAAAAATTTCGAATAAATCCTCATTAAACATGCAGTGTTTCGAGAATTTTAAGTATTGAAGGTCTAGTAATAAAGTGATCAATATGTCCAACAGTATGTATATTTATGAGTAATTAAATATATTAAAATATATTTTCAATGCATAATAATATATATATTAATTTATTTACACTAAAAATATGGTTTTATTTTATTTGTTTTGTGTGAACTATAAAAGAAAATTGGTATCGGTAATTGTGAGTTTTAGGGTAGTATGTCAATATAATCATATACCGTGTATTACTATATATATATAATAATATATATATAATATATAATATATATATATATTATATAATTAGATATATATGATATATTTATATTATATAATATCAATAATTAATATAATATTAATATATATATATATATATTATATAATATATTATTATTATATATATTTATATATATATATAGATATATATTATTAATATATAATATTATTATATATATATATATAACATTTATATAAATATAGTATATATATATATATTTAATATAATCTATATATATATTTAAAACTATACAAAATAACGTTTATATATGTGTACTTAGTTCTATCAGAGTGATAGCTGTATAAAAATCAAACTTTGTAAAAATAGGATTTGAATTTATTTTGAAAATAAGAGAATTGTCAGATTTAAATGATTTATTTATAATTTTAGTAGAGTCGTTGGCTTCCGAAAGGGTGGAAATTTCGTTTCATTTTAGTGTTTTTAGTTCAATTTATCATTCTATATTCAAGATATATAATACTCTTTAGTTTGATCAAAATATCTAACATTCCTCAGCAAGTTTACGTTTTAAAAAATAAATTTTATATTTTGAATTAATTTAATTAAAATTATAATTAACAGTGTTATATTAATGATTAAAAATACAAATGATAGACATAGCAACGATTCTCAAATAAATGAGGAAATGGACTTAAACATGAGAAAAAAACATTGTTTTCACCTAAATATGCATGAATATCGTACTGAGTAATTATTTTTCATAAATGAATGATTGTTTTAATCTATTTTTAATTTAGCAAGTTATATTACTTATATGATATATAGTGTACGAATCAAAAGTTTTATAGTATAATATTGTAGGCATAATATTTATTTAAATAGATGGTATGGTTCCATGATCTCAATCTACTCAGATGATAGTAACATTGAGATAAATTCATATGCATAGAGGTAAAGTCTGTGTCTTGTTAAAAAAAAGTGATCGGATAAGAGATATCAAAGAGGAGATGTGTAGGTAAATACAATACATACTGTCGCAGGTATAAAGCACTTCTGAATGATGGAATATACGTATAAGGGGTGTGAGTAGTGACTGACGAGTGTCAGGATGGAGCAGTTTTACATGTATAAGTACTATTCAATATATATCTACAAAAACGTTAATAATTCGTATACGAATAAAAAAATATATAAAGGTACATAAAAATAAAAGATATTTCTAAATAGAATAAGATTGTTTGTAGAGTAGGATACTCACAAATATTAAGATTCATATGAAATGCAAAATTCCTATAAATAATCACACTTTCATGAATGATATATACAGTCTAGATCGTTGTCACGACACACTTACACAGATTCGTCATAATGAATCATTAATCTATTCACAATAAATAAAGAATAGTCGAAAAAATAAATAATAATAATAATAATAACCATCAAATATATATACATAAGATAGCAAGCTAAACATAATAATAAGCAGAGAGATAGAATTCATTTAGCCGTGATAAATGTGTATATGTAAGACGGACTGACTCTAACGGACTTTACAAATATACCTAATATAGAGACTATGATTATAAGATAATAGAAGATATTAACTAATGTTAAATCCTATCAACATAATGATCACTAGACATAATAAAACAAAAAATTATAAGCAGTTTTAAAATTATAAAATAGATATAAAAAAGGTTTCAATGATAATTTCTTTATAATCTTCATAATTTTATAACTTAATATTATATTATAATATATTTAATATAATATATATTATAAGTATGTAATATATTATATATATATATATATATATATATTAATATATTAATATATTTGATATGGGTATGTAGATACGCCAGAGAGAGACAGTATATAAATATAAGAGCTATACTAGATAATATATACGAAAATAGGCAAGATAGTTAATATTAAAAATGACAGTAAACGAATATAAAATAATATAATAATTATAATAATTAAAAATAATTAAAAATGATAATAATAGATAATTAATAATAATAATAATAATTAATTTAAGTAATAATTAAATTAATAATAAAATAATAAATTAATAAATAATAATAATAATACATTATATAAAATAACAATTTAAAGCATTGTATTCTTAATAAAACTTGTTAATCATAAATATGGATACCGTTAGTTGATATTAATATATATATTAATTATATAATTTATATATATATATATTAATAATACTATATAGTATATAATATAATTATATAAATATATAATATATATATATAAATACTTATATTATATATAATATATATATAATTAATATATATTTATAATATATATTAATAATATATATCATTATAATTAATATATAAGTATATAAGTATATATATATATTAATATAATATATTAAACAATATAAATATTTTAATGTATAAAAAATATTATTTACATATTATATATATATATTTATATATATAATATATTATATATATTATTATATATATATATATTATATAATAGATATAGTATAATTAATATATTATATATATATATAGTATATATATATATATTTATAATATTATTAATAAAATATATATATAATATATAATTATAGTAATATATAATATATTAATATATTAATATAATATATATATTACTGTATATATAATGTTTCGTTCTGATTTATTATAACCGATATAGTATTAAAAAAGAAACTATTTAAGATAATAAATGTTATAAGTATTTTGAAAAAAATTTTCACTTAATTATATTTTATACTAAATTTATCATAACAATACCAAGTAAAAGGTTGTCCCGGTGAGGTTGAGATTTGTGATCCTGAGAGCGTTTGTGTAATGGATATCCAGCATTACTCTGTTTATTAATTCTTCGCATACTTTTTTTCGAGAAAGAGTCCAGACAAAGTGGAAGTCTTGGTTGGATGTTCATACGGTTATCTTGCAATTCACAAATGACCAAGTTACTGGAATCCAGCAGACGAAATTTAGTATCCAAAGGTAACTGCTCAGCTGTAACGTGTGGATTTGAATTAGAATGATTTGGAACTCGTATCTCATCTTATTTCCTCCAACAGAGTTTTCCTCCAAGATAGTTGTATTGATCGATTGTTTTCCATCATTTACACTACTTAATGCGTCATAAATAATAAGTGAATTGTAGCTAGCAGAAAAAGTTTTGCCTTCTAACCGTAGCTATTCGAATTACGAAAGACAGTATTTAAAGGAGAATGTTTCTCATTTTAACTAGACCTTTCTTATGCTGATATTTGCCTGTATAATACTACTTCATTTTTATGGGAATGATTTGTCATATCATTTATTTAATGCGTTTAGTGAATGAAATATATAGTACACACGGAATAGGTACCACTTTTGGGCTTTTACAATACTGGACTCCATGTATTAACCATCTCCATCTGCAACTATAGATGAAAATGTGTGACACTGTTGTCCAGATAGATTCCCACGGTATCATACGATATTCCGATGTGTGGTTCAGATACATGATAACGGATGTATCTATCATTAGTTGCGATATTCAGTAAATAAGATTTAATGCCAACTGCTGGGTTTCAGTTTGTATATCAAGTATGGTACTACATGGCTGCCAATTGAGTAGAGACAGAGTATTTTGTAAAGTAACCATCTGTGAAGATACTAGCGTCTATCGACGCTGCTTTGTGCCTCATAGATGTAGGTCTCTTCTTACATCTCTCCCAAATCGTGGATCTATAGGGATTTAGGAAGAACGTTGTTGAACGCCACAAAACTGCATTTAACTTCTCCAGTCACGAGAGCGCATTCTTATGGCAAGTCTTCGAGTTCAAAGGATGATAAATAATGATAAGTGGCTTACGACTGGTTAGAGTGAAGTTCGTAGAAGGGCATCCAATGGGCAGATTCAAACCTTCGTATTCGTAACACCATTCACCGTGCCATAAACCTCTCAGAACCTACCATTATTAACTCCTACGCTTGATCACGATTGTATTCTATAGCGCGGATGTTGCGTGTTTAGCATAACTAAAATAGAGAAGACTTCGTCGATCGGAGGCTGCAAGACTAGCATTGTCGGATGAGAGCAACGCAGAAGTCGAGGTGAAAATATGACCATCTACTGTGTTACTTCCAATCTAGTGGAGCGGCTAATAAATAGACCAACAGTATCCAGATAGAAATCTGAAATACACTTTGCCAATAACTGATCATGAATTTCCAAGAATCAGTAACCTTTTCTCTCGATCGTTCTACTTGGAAGAGAGATAGACTATCCACAGATAAGAGTCTCTTTTCCTGAATGCTACTCTACTCAGAACAGTTGAGCTAGCCCAGTAGTACTATCGACTAGTATTACGCGCGTCGTACTGACGAACCATATAAAAAGTCCGACATCATTAGAGTAGTTGATAGCAAAAGAAATATCTGAAACTGACTGAAGATTTGTTACTTCATCACAGACAAATCACTACTTCATCTCACTTATTAATAACGAATAGTAATATTTATGTGTATTTTTGCAACTAAGCTGAATCGCAAATCTGTAGACAGTGCGCAACTCCAAGAGCATGAATAGGCAAAAAATTATTCCTCGTTACTAACACTACACAGACATCGATACTAAGGAAAGCACGTGATTAATATTATTACCTAAGTATTGACACTTATTAATCGTTTGCTTACGATAGAGCAATCACGGCTGATATTTACTCACATAAAAAAACACTACTCGCAAAACTCAGTATTATTCTAGACTGTACTTCAATGTTAAAAAGGGATTTAAGAGCCGATGATTCCGAATGAGCATGGGAATGATTTTAACATAGGTATCCTGCTTTAAAACGTCGAGAATCTCAAGTTGCGAAAAGTTCGTCATTTCAAGATAAGATAATTTATTATGGTCTAAATACAATTCCAATAGACTTTGCAGATGTACAAATTCATATCCATGCAATTTTTCTAATAAATTACCACTGAGCCTCAAAGTTGTTAAACTAGTTAATCCGTTGAATGTTCTATTCTGTATTGCTGTTATTTGAGAATTATTTAGGTAAAGAGTTTTCAAATTTTTTCTTCCAATTAATGCATGAGATGTAAGAGCACCAATATTATTACCGTCCATGAATGCCTGTGTCACGTCCATAGGCACACCTGATGGCATCATAGACCAACCTCCCTCACCACAGTCTACATAATTATTAGTCCAAGTGTGATCATGGTAGCAAGTACAATTTCTGGGGCACGTTTGTTCACAATCGCAAGCGTCAAACTCACAACAATGGCACACTGGAAAACAATGCCTCCGGTATGTGCAAAGAAATTGGTGAGGCTCCACTGTAACAACGGGAACTATGACATTATCCCAAATTCCAGGCAACTTGCATTTTACATTTGTAACGTCTCCCAAACGGGGTAGGATAGAATTACCAATAGCAGGTTGCTCAACACCTTCACTTGCTGATTTCAAGAGCCACTCGGCACCACAATCACACTCCAACATATTCCCATTTAAATAAAGTAAAGGAGTTGGAGATGAAGTATATGGTTTCAGTTGTAGCCTCACAGAGGAATCTCCTAATAATGTTAACTTATTATAACTAAGATTGATTACAGATATTTTATCTTTATCCTTAAAAGTATTTGAGGCTACGTAATCAATAAAGTTATGATCCAAATAAATTTCCTCAATTTTATCGGGAACTGAGGACGAATTTATTTCTGTAATGTTATTGTAAGAGGCAAATACTTTCTTTAAGTTTAGTTTATCTTCTAATTTATAATGATTTCCAATTTTATCTAAGTTATTGTAACTAATATCAATCCAAGCTAGTGAAGGAGGTACTACAGCATAATCAAACCACTCTAAATTGTTGTGGGAGACATTCATCCAAGACAAGTTATGCAAACCTACAGCAATTCCATATAAACTATCAATTCTATTATTACTGATATTTAGACCATTTAAATACGACATTTTACTTAATGTTCCATTAGGCAGAAAAGTTATTAAATTATTTGATAAATCAAGAATTTTTAAACTTTTTAAATCTTCAAATGATTTGCCAGTTATGTTTCCTAATAGATTATGATTTAAATAAAGGTTCTGAAGGTGTACTAAGCCTTCAAAATTTTTAGGATCAATTGTATGGAGTTTATTCCTACTTATGTCGAAATATTTCAGAAGTGAAGTTTTGCTTATAGCTCGAGGTACGTCAGTGAGTTTGTTATTAGAAAAATTTATTTGTTGCAAAGAAGAACAATTATCGAAGGCTGACGAATGGATTTCAAACAAATTATTCTCGTCTAAGTTCAAGAAAGTCAACACTGACAAACCTCTAAAACCACTTGAAGTTAAGACAGAGAGCTTATTATTAGACAATTGTAAAGTATGTAAATTAGCTAAAGCGGTAAAGGTATTGTCTTCGAGATAACTAATCTTATTATTGCTAAGATATAATACTTGAAGGGAATAAAGATCCTTAAAGGTATTCGGACCAATGTAACTAAGTTCATTATAAGAGAAATCAAGAATAACCAACCGAATAAGACCAATAAATGGTTGGCCATTACTAGGTGAGAAATCTAATTGATTTTTACTTAAATTAAGAGTAAGTAGATGACTCAAATTCTCAAACAGATTCGGTGGTAAACCTGTTAAAGAATTATTGGCTAAACTAAGATCTCTCAATTGAATTAAATCTTTAAATGCCGTCTGGGTAGAACTTCTAAAGTTATTCTTGACAAATTATTTAATAACTAAATGAAGCGTGGAGCTCAAATAATCCTGTGCGACTATAAATAAATGTGACTGCCTAGACGATAAATAGAAAAATACTGATGGGTAACTTACATGTAGATAAAGTCGTAAAGGTACTGTTCCCTCGAATAAATCGCGTTACTTCTTCTTCATCAGCATACTTGATTTATTGTACGTAGGATATCCAAACATCTATTAAATACGATGAAAGATTGTACAAAAATAAGATACCGTTAGAAGAACCAGGCCTCCACTCAAATTCAGCGCACTGCCTATAATCTTGTCAACATTGATGCCCCCACAGTCATCCATCCGAAAGGCTACGATTTATAGTAAAGTAGAGGTTAGGCGTCGCTTAACCTATGCCGATATAACACAAAGTATTGAGCACGAAAGGAAATACCACACCATTCATTAGATTGTAGACAGAAAGAAATTCTAAGCATGATCTGCTATTCGGTAAGGACGAGTATGAGACAAATAATGTTTGTCTCTAAATGTTTAAGAGAGGATACAGGGCAACTCAGCTTCCACCAAACTTCGTGATGAGCCATCAATAAAGTATAAGTCGCCCATGACTGAGTCTGTTAAGTCCCAGACATGAGAATGAGAGAAGATTGATACAGGATTCAATTTTCCTGCGTTACACATTATACATACTTAATAGTAATTCTTTAAACTATTGTACCCAAGTCTTGAAATAGACACAAAAACGATGCAGTACGCTTTAAACTCCAGAATCTAGAGGAACAACATAAACATTTTAGAAATATTCTCCGCGGCATTAGATGTTAATGTACTATATACTTTAATATAGAGCAGTTACATGTTATATATGATATGAGTTATATGAATGATGAGAATGAGAATTTCCTGTATATCTTGAATCCATATATGAAGGTAGTCTAAAGTTCGATCTATAGCTACAAAGCTCTATACCATCTATCTTGAGGTCACATTGGAAGTAATCATCAAACTACTAATTCCTCTGACCTAATGTACATATTCTAGGTAGTCAGTGACTCGCAACCCCGGTAATATATATAATAGAGTATGTACCAACAGAAAGCAGTAGTAAAAATAAGGGACCACATCACACACACATATACCTGAATATTTTCTATATATCTTTAAAAAGTTATGTTAGTACTTTATCTATAAGTCTTAAAACATCTATAAGGAAATGTATGGATACATTATTATAATAATCACAGATATTAATACGTCCTAATAAATAATGTATTGGAAACATATATATTTATAAATATCAAACTACTATAAATATATATATTATATATAAAGAATTAATGGACTCATAGTCAAACTTGCTGGCTTCCTACGTTCAGTGTCAACTAATAATACTTTCTTATCTTACCAATTTGCAGTAATTTGCCTTTGAGGATTGTAGGGGAGTATTGTGTGGTGTCGCTTGACATATCTATGACTTTTGACAGGGTATGGCGCGGGTTTCTGCTTCTTGACTTCTATTCTATTATGCTTTCTCAATCATTTTTTAACTCATATATAATTTTCTCTCTAATCGTTCCATTTTGGCAGTTACCACTTGTCAATGATGTGACCTTTTTTACTTCCTTTAACAGCGTTACTTTTACTCCTTTTCATCAATGCTCTTATAAGCTGATCCACTGATCATTCATTCTTATGCCTATAACACGACTCTTCATTCGTTTCAAGTCTGCTTTCTAGTTTTTATCTAGAGTTCAATAGACTTCCTTTCCGTTTTCATTTTTTTTTTTCAAAATTAGATAGAATTTCCTAGTGAGGTCACTTTAACCTTGTGAAATTCAACTCGTTAAAAACAACTTCATACCTTCCTCTCAAAAATACCCCTCCCCATAACTGTTCTTTTTACCTTGACACGTCTCTACCATGTCATCTACTAATAATATAAACATTTGTGATCTAAACATAAACAACAAACTGTCTTAGAAACCTCATATCATAAAGGCTGCCAAGGCGACCCCAAAGAAGTTGAAAGTTCTGTTCAGGTTGCGTAGGTTTTTCATTTTTTTCCTCTCAGTTATTCAAATTGTATAAAGTCTTCTTCCCTTGTATAATGTTCATATATAAGAAGGGGGGGGGGGTGTTTCTGGACAACGCATCTCTTGGATGGATAGGGTTGAGTCTAAACCCGATATACATATCATTGTCTAACTTTTTTTAATTATTCACTGGCACTAGTGCTCTTTATTTTTCCTATAGGTACAACTGCAAATGTTCGAAAACGCCGGCCACGTTTGGCGCAAAATTGCAGTATAAAGAATGCCGCATTTTGTTTCTGTTTTAGTAAAGATTTGGAACTCCACGCGCTTGATCAATATGATACATTCTTCTTTTCCAGC
>JABUQX010090577.1:0-22500 GCA_015478945.1 Trachelipus rathkii | reverse complement strand
ATCGGAGATCGTAAATTTCTTCAGAAAAAGAAGCGATATGAGGAAATATCACTGTATCTTCAATAATTAACGAGATTTTAATATTGCAGCAAAATGATTTTAAAATATTATTATTATTATTATTATTATTATTATTATTATTATTATTATTATTATTATTATTATTATTATTATTATTATTATTATTATTATTATTATTATTATTATTATTATTAATATTATTATTATGTAGAAATTCAACACCAGCCTTTGATTATATAAAGGATTTTAATTTCACTTACAACATTCTAAGTCTCTAAATATTTTTTTCTGATTTTCATTAATTTCTTAATACTAGTCTAGAACATAGTTGCATAAAAAATAAGAGGCATATTTAAATTTATTAGTTTCTAACCGGTTTCGTCCGTAAACTTCGCACATTTCAGATTATCGATTCTACATTTGAATGAATTATAATACAAGATTAAAACATATAACTACAATAATTAGTTTTCGTTAGACTTTTACATTAACTAAGAAAATTATTAATTAAAGTCGACCATATACGTTGAACTTTTGTTTATGTCTGCGTTTTAAATGTTTGTAAGTAAGCCTTCAGCATTTTCAAGTTTGTGAGCTTCGCATGAGGAGTGCAAAAATTGTTGAGCATGACTGTGAGATATCAGGTATAGTTGTTTTGTTATGTTCCGTGAATAAATGTTCATATATTTTACTAGGTTTAAATCGGTGCTGGTATGCCCTATCTGTTAATGCTATGTAGTGCGTGCGTAAACCAATTATACGTCGATTGGTATGCACCTTCAGACTCGGGACATGGCGAAGAGTGGGATGACAACACATATGGGTGTTTCACCGACAAGGGTATCCTTTTAGTAGAGATAAGCAGAAGAAAGTCTCTTCCTGTGTTTGTGATATAGTTTAACTGTGATTTTTGTAGTTGCTTGTAGATTTAATGGTGAGTGTTAATAATGCGCTAGGGCATTTTCCTCTTTATCAAAGTCTTTTGCAATTGAAGTTTTAAAATAAAATATAATGCTTTCAGAGATATGTTTCGGATTGTCCTGTTTTTTATAGAGTTTGTTGATGGTTTTGTTAATTATTTTTTCCGTTAAATTTAAAGGGTGGTTACAGTTGATATATTTTTATTATTATTATTATTAATGCAGATTGTTAAAGAAATGGGTTTCTCAAATATGAGTGTCCAAGAGTTCTCCAACAAGATATAAGAAACGACCCAAAAGAATTTCTCATTACTTCCGGACGATTGTTAAAAGAATCGAAAAAATCGTTTACGAAGTTCATTCCTCGTCGTTTGAAGGACATCTTCGAACACCATCCCAAACGAATTAATGTAGTGCGATTCTTTATTTATTATAATTATTATTATTATTATTATTATTATTATTATTATTATTATTATTATTATTATTATTATTATTATTATTATTATTATTATTATTATTATTATTATTATTATATATTATTATATTATTATTATTTAGAACATTTAGAAATATAGAGAAAGTAAGAAGCCACATGGACCTATCGAGACTGTCCCAGTCAACTAAATAGAACCAATCACCAAACATGCTCATGCAAATCCACAAAGCACTCTAGGGCTTGTTAAAGTAGTTATGAATAGTATACACAAGAGTACAGCAAACCACAGCTGCAAGCTTTAATAAGGTTTGATAGTCATAATAGATAGTTTAATTTTAAAAAATTACTAGCTGTAACCAAAAACCCACAGCAATTTGGTTTAGCTCAAAATATATTATATAATATCCCGAACCATTCCACATACACTATCCAATCACTTCTTGAATGTTGCAATCAAGTCGCACTCAACAACCTCCTGTAGTAAACCATTCCAAAAATTGACAACCCTATTATTGAATGAATGCTTTCTTATATCAAGATGGAATGCAATCCTCTTGATTTTCTTACTGTGCTCCCTGGTCTCCCGTCCGTGGTCTACTAAGAAGAATTTACTGGTCTACGTATTATCAATAGATGTAAATATCTAGTAGACTTGTAGCATGTCTCTTTTGAGAAATCACCTTTCTACAGAAAACATTACTAATTCCTTCAGCTTCTCCTCATAGCTCTTACCCTCAAACCAAGAAATCATCTTTGTTGTTCTACGATGCACTCTCTCTAGCATATCTATGTCTTTCCTTAAATAAGGGGCCCAAACTTATACACAATACTCTAATACTCTCCTAACATAGCTATTATGCAGTCTACTTATAGCTTTCCCGCTCTTGTAAACGATATGGCGATTTATTATACCTAGCATCTTACTAGCTTTATTCCTTGCTTCCAAACACTGATTAGTTACTTTCAAATTACTGATTGTAATCACACCACCTAAATCTTTTATTTGGTTCTCAGACTCAAGCCAATCCCCATTCATATCATATTTAAAACTTTTATTTGTGTAACCTAGATGAAGAACTTTGCACTTTTTACTATTAAAATTCATTTGCCACTTATCTGCCCACCCAAGAAGTTTATTAAGATCATTTTGAATCTTTGTACATCCATTACTATTCCTTACTGAGGTAGCCACTGTGGTATTATCTGCAAACTTGGAACCTTTACAATTAAGTCCCTGGTCTAAATCATTTATATATATGAGGAACAATAGTGGCCTCAGCACTGAACCTTGTGGGACACCACTCTTCATTATTTCCAATGATGACTTATTGCCATTTAGTTGTACACGCTATTATTTATTCCATAACCACTCTTTAATCCAACCATGTACCACTCTACCTATACCATATTGCAATAACTTTTACATCAGCCTTATCTGGGGAACCTTATCAAAAGCTTTGCTGAAGTCTAAATATATAATATCAACTGGATCTCCTCGGTCAATGCAGTTATTATTATTATTATTATTATTATTATTATTATTATTATTATTATTATTATTATTATTATTATTATTATTATTATTATTATTATTATTATTATTATTATTATTATTATTATTATTATTATTATTATTATTATTATTATTATTATTATTATTATTATTATTATTATTATTATTAGAGGAAGTTTTAGTTTTTGTTTTCTGATTGCTAAATTAGCATTAAATAACTTTACCTAATGCTGTACTGCTAAAGTATTACAACACAGCATGCAATTCAATGAGTCTCTACCAGAAAATCATATATTCTCATTGGCAACCAAGTAGGTGGACGACGTGGATTCCAATGACTTTCTTTTTACATATTTATATTTTAATTTACCCTATCTAGGCCTGTTTTGAACAAAACCAATTTTCCACTCTTGTGGGGCACAGAAGCTACTCACACAATTAAAGATTCTTAAACGTAATGTATTCTGTCAAAATATCTAACGAAAAATCTGTCTGTAGATTCACCCTAATATCTACGGCCTTTACGTAAGGTTAGGTTAGGTTAGGTTAGGTTAGGTTAGCTATCTCTAACAAACGACGACCAAAAATGTTTGAATACCACATTCACTATTTTGTTCTCGTACCGTACTAATATCATATTTTTATACCTCACCTCTCCAATTGAATCTACTTTCTTTTACACACTGTGGAGTTACTGCAATAACCCCTATTCACATAACTTAAGAAATGTCTACAATTTTTTTTGCCTTGAGTAGTAACAAGGGGATATTGCATGCCCAAAGTGACCGCGACCTTTTTGAACTTTTCTGACCGCGACCTTTTTTGAGCTCGAATTTTTACCTGACCTTGACCTTTTTGGGCCTTGACCTTTTTTCGAACGCAACCCTTTGGTCTTCATGGGTCATTTTTTGGCCCACGGTATTTTTTGGCAGCCCTAATTTTTTGGCAACCCTAATTTTTTGGCAACCCCAATTTTTTTGGCAACCCTGATTTTTGGCAACCCTTCGAAGAAGGGTTGCGCCAAACGGTTGCGTAAGCAACCGTTGTACGTATTGCCCCCTATTTTACGCCCCCTAATTTTTCGACCATGGGTCAATTTTTGCCCACGGTAATTTTTGAATCTTCATTTAGGGGCTTAGCCCTATTTTTTGATGTCTTAACCTTTTTTGTCCTTCCCCTTTGCTCCAAAGTTTGACAGATACCATGGGTCAATTTTGACCCACGTTAATTTTTTGGTCCCTTCATTGGTCATTTTGACCCACGGTAATTTTTTGGCTACCTTTTAGGGGCTTAGCCCTTTTTTTTGATGTCTTAACCTTGTTTGACCATGATATTTAGTCCTTGACCTTGGCATATACCATGGGTCATTTTTGGCGGCCCACGCCAATTTTCTGGCCACTCGTGCCCCACCCGTCACATATTCCGTTCCTAACTTGAACGCATGTATGGATCTATCCTAACTTAAACACCTACACACACACACACACACACACACACACACACACACACACACACACACACACACACACACACACACACACACACACACACACACTTATACACACATTCACTATGACACTTATACACACATTCACTATGGACACTTACACTCACCCATAGATAACTTGCACTTACATTACTTTTCACACGTACCAAAACACACGAACCAACCGCTTGGTCTTCCAATGGGTCCCATTTGACCCGCGGATAATTTTTTGTCCCCTTCCTTTAGGGACTTAGCCATTTTTTGATGTCTTAACCTTGTGTGACCCATGATATTTCATCCTTGAACCTTGCCATATACCATGGTCAATTTTGGCCCACGCTAACTTAATGGCTTTGATGGTTCCCAATCACCGTAGGAAGTACCTAGGTGTTCTATTAGTTTTCTATGAGTATTAGATGAGTGCCAGGTGAGTGCCAGGTGAGTGCCAGGTGACTGCCCAAGTGAATGCCAATGAGTGCCAATGAGTGCAAGTGAGTGCCAATGAGTGCCAAGTGAGTGCCACTTAGGGCCAAGTGAGTGCCAACATATGCCAACTGAGTGCCTACTTTTTCAAGCCTTTTCTAGCTCCCCTGAGCCTAGAAATAGCCCTAATATGGGTGTCTACCCCTAGTTAATAAGGTATGAGGAATCGAATGGTGTATATTAGCAAGTTGCTGGATGCTTCCTACTATGATTAGTCTTTTTCCTAACACTTTAAGAACTTAAAACACGCGCATAGAAACACTTACACTAGCCCATATACAGCTTACAACCTCACCGCCAGGTACACTTACACTACACTCACACATCGGAGTCAATTTGTTGCCCGTCATCTTTGATGAAAGTCATCTTTGATACCACCTATATTGATGATTCATCTTTGATGACTCATCTTTTGTCTACCTCTAGATCATAAGCTGCCCAACAGGCCGCAGCAAGCCCCCTCCCCGCAAAGGATGGAGGCCCCGCACCCGCAGGTGCTACCCGCCGCGCGAATGAAAAATATATACTAAGTCATTCATTTTTTATTTCATACTTAAAACATTTCAAAGAATTTCTTTTCAAATATACTATGAGTCATTCATTTTTATTTCATACTTAAACATTTTTTTATTAAAAAATTTTCGCAAACCTAAACCTGTAACTCATTACAGACCTATTATTTAACATATACATTATTTATTAACCATTATTTTACCTAATACTTTTTACTTAATACTTTTTAATTTATAAATTTAAAAATTGTATGTAAGAAGAAAAAACAAGAGTGTCTGATAAATCATTTTATTTTACTACAACTGTTCGAAATTTTATTAAAAACTTAACATTACAATACCTTAAAGCAAGTAAATCAGTAAATCAATAGAGGTTTGTTACCCTAACACCAAAGAAGGGATTAGGTATGCCTTTTGTTTTACTTGCTTTACTGCTTCTTAACTCATGTTTTACTGCTTTTAACTCATATGTTACTGCTTTAATCATATGTTTTACTGCTTTACTCATTTTATTAACATTACATACCTTAAAGCAGTAATGCAGTAAATCATATGAGGTGTTCCCTACCACCAAGGGGGGATTAGTATGCTTTTGTTTTACTGCTTTACTGCTTTAACTCATGTTTTACTGCTTTAACTCATGTTTTACTGTTTTAACTCATTTGTTTTACTGCTTTAAAACTCATATATTTATTAACGTTACATACCTTAAAGCAGTAAGTAAATCAATAGAGGTTTTACCTAACACCAAGGGGGGTATTAGTATGCTTTTGTTTTACCTGCTTTACTGCTTTACTCATGGTTTTACTGCTTTTAACTCATGTTTTACTGCTTTAACTCACAATGTTTTACTGCTTATAAACTCATATATTGTATTAACATCAACATACCTTTAAGCAGTAAATCAGTAAATCAATAAGACATGCCCCTAGGGATTAGTAAGGTTTGGTTTACTGCTTTACTGCTTTAACTCACTGCTATACTGCTTTAACTTTCTGCTTTACTGCTTAACTCTCTGCTTTACTGCTTAACTCTCTGCTTTACTGCTTTAACTCACATGTTTTACTGCTTTAACTCCATATATTTATTTAACATTTGTTTTTTATTTTGTTTAAATACTTTTTATTTATTTTATTATTCATTTTTATTTTTTTTTTATTATTATTTTATTAATTTTATTATTTTTTTTTATTTTATAGCTTAGTGTTTATTTACTTCAGGCCTATAGTTATTATTATTAGAATAGCGCCATAACACGCGCGCAACACACACACACACACACACACACACACACTTCACTTATACACCTCATTATATGACACTTATAACACTGCTGCCACATCAACTAGGACAGCTTACATTACCCCATAGAAATTACATTTTACACGTTATACCACAATGCGGTCACACACACCACACACACATATATACACACACACATCACACACACACACATTATTTATAACACACATTCACTATGATACTTATAAACACATTCACTATGAACACTTACATTTAATCATAGACAACTTACATTTAACTTACACTCAGACACAGATTTACTTACACTCACCACACTTTACTTACAATCACACACAGATTTACTTTAACACATCACAGATTTACTTAACTAAGCACACAGATTTTACACACACAACAACACCACACACACACACCACGGGGACCTCTACTATTCACTTTTACTGTATAATATTATTAAATACATTTTATGGATTTAATCATAACACGATACATTTTATTATATTACTCGCTCATACTGGGGTTTGCGATAAGATATTATATAGCTATATATATTATATCTTACTAAAGTTGTCTTTAAAACTTTATATATTAGATCTCAGTGTTTATTCGATGGGAGAGAGTTTAGTTTTAATCGTGTTGATATCTTACTTTTGAGTATTGGTTTCAATTGCTTTTCTTATATAACTGTTATCATGTTTTAATAGGAGTACTTTGTTATAATTTATGGGAAATTTTCGTATTTGAAATAGACATATGGAGTATTATGTTCTCTTCGCTGTTCATATGAGTATAAGCTATATAATTTTTACTCAGTAATTGCTAGGATGGTCAGGTCTATTTGTTCACATCCTTCTTAAGTCGTATAACATCATTTCATACCATTCTAATTTGACTTATGCTCCACTAACCAGGTCTTGATTGTGCGCGTCAGCCGGACGTGGTCGTTTTACTTTAGCCTTATCTTGCGTTAGCTTAGATCATCATATTTTAGCTATGTATATAAGTATATATATTATCAATAAGAATCAAATAATTAAGTTTCTTCTCTGCTCATAATAACTATAGTATTTTTTTTAACATTAAATATCTTTCTAATGTACTTCTTATTTAAAAAATTACTCATTAATTTTCACTTCATTTCTATTATATATTATATTTTCGCTATCTGATTCAACTATTAAATATATTTTCAAAGTTTTTTTAAATATATTTTCGGCATTAATCTATTGTACATTATATGTACAATCCATCACGAGAAGTACACAACTAACTAGCGTCTACTATCTCCTTACAGTATATTACTCGACTGATCCTCTCTCTCTGTAAATATGTGTCATTGGAACTATAACTACTTATTTTAGGTCTATAATTTGTAGGAATAAATCTATACTTTTTTTGAGTCCGGGGCTGTTTTTTATGTTGTATTTTTTCTCTTAGCATTGTAGTGCTAGATAGGAGCTGATATGTTTTTAGATCTGCCATTCTCTTGTTTTCACTGTGATGTAAGATTGTTGAGTGGCAGTTGACTTATTATTCTTACTGTTTTATTTTGCTCTATAATTAGTGTCTCTAAATTTTTATAGGTGATTAATGTCTTTCTTTTGTATCCTTCTTACTTTGCCTGATTATTCATCGCCTTTTCCTAATATTCCACGTTCTTTCTTTCTTCGATCAAGACGGTCTACACATTTTTCGCAGTATGATTGTGGGAGCTATATGTGCTTGGCGCATAATCATCTGTCGCTTCTATTTCATTGTTTAATCTTTTTATATATAATAAATAATCTCTCACAAGTACTGAAATGCACTTGCACGGACATCGGTAAGTAGTCGTTAAGTTCTCAGTTATGTAGCTAGGCAGCAATCACGTATGCTTTTTTCTATCTCATACTTTGCTTGACTCTCGGTTACTGAGATCTGTATTCCTTCACCTACTATCCTTCTAGTACGTATGCTCTGTATCGCCTGATCTTTGCGTTAGAAGTTTATGAATTGAGTTTGTGATTCGATTCTTTTGAATATAATCTGAGTCCTTTTTGTCTTCTGGTTAGACATGTCGTTCGGTTGATACTTTATCGGCTCCGAAGGTCCTATGCTGTTCTGCATTGCTTTTTCTACAGTGTACGCTTTTAGACTCTGCCACTCTAAATCTATCATTGTTAAATCACATTAGCGCCCTATTTTGAGCGTACTATAGTTAGAGGGGTGGTTGTTTACCATCATCACAGTTATCTGATTTGTAAGTTAAATTTAGATAATGCAGGGTGTGTGTCAGTTTTTTTACTAAGTGTATATTACACATTACTATGAATATACTTCTCTATCACCATTCGCATGGATACTTTCTTTCTCATATTTTTGTTCCTAGAGAGCTACTCGATAATTAATTAAATTCTACTTCATGTCTTCATAAGCTACTCCACCTACCCTTAGTGCGCTTGGTCATGAGCCTACCCTCTCGTAAATTCACGCGCTAGAGAGCGCTCCTCCCTGTACCCGCTGGGTGCGTCCCGCCCGCGTCCCCGCCCGCACGCGTGCGCCAGCAGGCGCATATTTCCGCGTCCCCGCCCGCCGCGTGCGCCCGCAGGCGAAATATTTCCGCGTTCGCCTGCGGGCGCACGCGGCGGGACGCACCAGCGGTGCGGGGTTGGCTGCCTTTGCGGGTGGGGTTCATGCTGAGCCCTGGTGGTACTTATGAACTAGTGAATTAATTTTTATCTATTCTAGTGAAATTAATAATTATTCCCCAATGTAAGTATTTATTATAAAATATGATATAACACTTAGTAAAATAAACACTTTAATTACACTATTAACTTGTTCACCGCTTAACAGCTAAAATGACTATGAATTTAAAATGAGTTTGGGGTCTAAAAGATAATAAAACAACCTGCTCAAATACAAATTTAAAGAACAAAGTTAATTTTCAAAAGACGATAAAATAATTCTCGACCCATCAATACGGGGTCATATAGAGATAAGGATTACTCCGACCAATCCCAAGTAAGAAAACATTTTCTTTTTACCTGCTTAAAGGATCTTCGGATCCAGCATGTTTCAGTTTGAATATATTTATAAAAATAATAAAATAACAATGATTCTTGTCTCATACTGGAAGATTACCTTTTGACGCTGGATGATTATGGGGCTTTAAATCAGCATGGGAATACAAAAAGGCTTATACCTAATTTAGGCAATAACGTAGTTATTGAACCACATTTTACAGAAAAAGGTCAGTTTGAATATATTTGAACCTGGAATTAGTCTAAATGCGCCCCGGGCTACAAAAAGGATTATCCTACATTTAGACCTAAAGTAGTTATTTCAACAAATTTTACAGAGGAGAGGTCAGTTTCGTATCTGCAAGGAGTGCGGGTTGTTGTGTTTTCTTCGTGATGGAATGTCAATGTACATAGAAAATTCCGAAATTGTTTAAAAACTTTGAAATATTTTTAGTTGACATCGAGCGGATAATATAAATGTAAGTGAATATTGTTATTTTAATAGAACTTAGATAAGATTTAATATAAATACATGTAATGTTAGGCAGAGAAGGAAACCTTTTTTTTTGGTTTTTCCCCTTTTATACTTATTACATGGCTAATAGATGATTGTAATGCAGTAAGTTCAATAGAACAAAACGTGGGCAAGCTTGGTGTAGAGGGGTGGCTAGGGGCTGACTTACTGATTTACTGATTTATTGCTTTAGGTACGTAAAATATAATGTTTTTAATAAAATTCATAAAATTTTAGTAAAGTTATTTTAAAACTTGTAGTATAAAATTTATTAAACAAAAAGTTTAACAGTTAATAATAAATTCTTTGTTCAAGATAATGATTGATTTATTATAGAAGTTTTAAGAACTTTGAGATATTTTAGTTATATTTGAATGAAGTAATATAAATGTACGTGTTTAATTAAAAACATAAATGTTTTAATAAAATTCTACGTTATATGTGTAAGTATGTGCGTGGGTGTGTGTGTGTGTGTGTGTGTGTGTGTGTCGTGTGTGATGTAGTTGTGTGTGTGTGTGTGAGTGTGTGTGTGAAAATCTGTGTGTGAGTGTAAGTAAATCGTGTGTGTAAGTAAATCTGTGGTGTGAGTGTAAGTAAATCTGTGTGAGTGTAAGTTTGTGTGTGAGTGTAGTGTATGTAAGTGGTCTATGGATAATTAAGTGTCATAGTGAAGTTGTATAAGTATATAGTGAATGTGTTGTATAAGTGTAAAGTGTGTGTGTGTGTGTGTGTGTGTGTGACCAGCATGTGTATAAGTGTAAATTTAAGTGTCTATGGGTAAAGGATAACTGTATAGCGAATGTGTGTATAAGTGTGATAGTGAATGTGTGTATAAGTGTGTGTGTGTGTGTGTGTGTGTGTGTGTGTGTGTGTGTGTGTGTGTGTGTGTGTGTGTGTGTGTGTGTGTGTGTGTATGCGTGTTATAAATAAAAGAACAATAGGCCCTGAGTAAATAACACTAGTATATTAATAATGAAACATACTTTTCATAAGATTATAATTAAATATAAAATAATATAAATAATAAAAAGTATTAAAAATATAAGTTAAAAAAAAATGTTAATAATATATGAGTTAAAAGCAGTAAAACATGTGAGTTAAAGCCAGTAAAGCAGAAAGTTAAAGCAGTAAAGCCGAGAGTTAAAGCAGCAAAGCCAGAGAGTTAAAAGCAGTAAAGCAGGGAGTTAAAGCAGTAAAGCAGTAAACAAAAGCATACTAATCTTAGGTATACACCCTCTATTGATTTACTGATTTACTGCTTTAAGGTTGTGATTAATAAATCTATGAGTTAAAGCAGTAAAAACATGTGAGTTAAAAGAGTAAAACATGAGTTAAAGCAGTTAAAAAACATGAGTTAAGCAGTAAAGCAGTAAAACAAAAGCATACTAATCCCCCCTTGGTGTTAGGTAACACCTCTATTGATTTACTGATTTACTGCTTTAAGGTATGTAACGTTAATAAATATATGAGTTAAAGCAGTAAAACATATGAGTTAAAGCAGTAAAACATGAGAGTTAAAGCAGTAAAACATGAGTTAAAGCAGTAAAGCAGTAAAACAAAAGCATACTAATCCCTTAGGTGTTAGGTAACACCTCTATTGATTTACTGACTTACTGCTTTAACGCTAGGTAAGGGTAATAAATTTAAAAAGTTAAAGCAGTAAAACATATGAGTTAAAACAGTAACATGAGTTAAAAGCAGTAAAACATGAGTTAAAGCAGTAAAGCAGTAAAAACAAAAGCATACTTAATCACTTCTTGGTGTTAGGTAACACCTTCTATTGATTTACTGATTTACTGCTCTTAAGGTATGTAATGTAATGTTTTTAATAAAATTTCGTACAGTTGTAGTAAATAAAATGTTTTTATATTTTCGACTCTGATTTTTTTCTTCTTAATACAATTTTAAAAATTATAAATTAAAAGTATTAGGTAAAAAGTATTAAGTAAAAATAATGTTAATAAATATATGTGTTATATAGGTCTGTAATGAGTTACAGTTTTAGGTTCGGCGAAAATGTTTTAATAAAAATGTTTAAGTATAAATAAAAATGAATGACTCATAGTAAAAATATTTGAAAAGAAATTTTTGAAAATGTTTAAGTATGAAATAAAAATGAAATGACTTATATATATATATTTTTCATTCGCGCGCGGGTCGCACCTGCGGGTGCGGGGCCCTCCATCCTTTGTGGGGAGGGGGCTTGCTGCGGCCTGGTGGGCAGCTTAGGTAGACAAAAGATGAGTCATCAAAGATGAATCATCAATATAGGTGGTATGAAAGATGACTTCATCAAAGATGAGTCATCAAAAGATGAGGCACAAATTGAGGCTTCCGAGTGTCGTGAGTGTAAGTGTAAGTGACCTGTGCGTGTGAGTGTAATGTATATATGGGCTAGTGTAAGTGCCTATGGCGAGTGTAAGTGCTTATAAGTGTTAGAAAGACTAAACTCATAGTAGGAAGCAATCTAGCAATTGTAATATACACCAATCGATTACTCATACCTTTACCTAGAGGTAGACACCCATATTAGGGCTATTCTAGGGATGGGAGGCTAGAAAAGGCTTGAAAAAGTGGCACTCAGTTGGGCACTATGTGGGACTCACTTGGCACTATGTGGGCACTCACTGGCACTCATTGCACTCACTTGGCACTCATTGCACTCACTTGGCACTCATTGGCACTGCATTGGCACTCACTGGCACTCACCTGGCAACTCAACTGGCACTCATCTAATACTCAAAGAACACTAATGAACATCCCACAGGTACTTCTTACGGTGATTGGGAACCATCAAGCTTTAAAGTTAGCGTGGGTCAAAATTGACACATGGTATATGGCAGGGTCAAGGCTGAAATATCATGGTCAAACAAGTTAAGACATCAAAAAAGGGCTAAGTCCCTAAAGGAAGGACAAAAAATTACTGTGGGTCAAAATTGCATGGAAGACCAAAGGGGTGGTCGTGTGTTTGTACGTGTGAGTGAATGTAAGTGCAAGTATCTATGGGTGAGTGTAGGTGTCATAGTGAATTGTGTGTGTGTGTGAATGTGTGTATAAGTGTGTGTGTGTGTGTGTGTGTGTGGTGTGTGTGTGTGTGTGTGTGTGTGTGCTGTGTGTGTGTGGTGTGTGTGTGGTGTGTGTGTGTGTGTGTGTGTGTGTGTGTGTAGGTGTTCAAGTTAGGAAAGATCCATACATGCGTTCAAGGTTAGGAACGAAATATGTGACGGGTGGGGCACGAGTGGCCAGAAAATTGGTTGGGCCAAAATTGACCATGGTATATGGCAAGGTCAAGGACTAAATATCACGAAACAACAAGGTAAAGACATCAAAAAAGGGCTAAGCCCCTAAAGGAAAGACAAAAATTACCGTGGTCAAAAATTGACCCATGAAGGAACCAACAAAAAAATTTTTTTACGTGGTCAAAATTGACCTAAAATGTATCTGTCAAACTTTGGAGCAAAGGGGAAGGACAAAAAAAGGTTAAAAGACATCAAAAAATAGGGCTTAGCCCCTAAATGAAGATCAAAAATTTACCGTGGGCAATAAAATTGACATGTCGAAAAATTGGGGGCGTAAATAGGGGTGCAATACGTAAACGGTTGCCTTCGCAAACCGTTTGGCGCAACCCTTCTTTCGAAAGGGTTGCCAAAAATAGGGTTGCCGAAAAAATTGGGGTTGCCAAAAATTATGGGTGCCAAAAATTAGGGTTGCCAAAAATACCGTGGCGGCAAAATGACACTGGAAAGCAAAGGGTTGTCGAAAAAGGTCAAGTCCCCAAAAGGTAAAGGCCCAAAAAGGTCAAGGTCAGGTTAAAATCGAGGCTTCAAAAAGCGCGGGTCAGAAAGGTCAAAGGTTCGGCGGTCACTTTGGGCATGCAATATCCCCTTGTTACTACTGCCTTGTTAACAATTCCCCTGCATGAGAAGGGAAGAAGGGGAAACCCTAATAAATCAAGATCTTTCTTCGGAGCGAGTTACTTTACTAGCTTGTTGAAAATGATTTTTATTTGTCTTGAAAATGACTGTAACCCTGTGTGCTGAGTGCTTATCACGTGAAATGACCACCCATAATATTAGTAACGCTTGTTTTTAACTCCTCCTTTATTCAATGTTCCATATATATATAATATATATATATATATATAATATTATAATATTATATATATATATATATATATACTATATTATGTAAAATATATATATAATATTATATATTAGTGTATATATTAATATATATATAATATATATATATATAAATATTTAAAGATATATTATTTATATATATAATATATATATATATATATATATATATATATATATATATATATATATATATATATATATATATATATATATATATATATATAATATATATATATATATATTATAGTATATATTGGGACATTGAAAAAAGGGAGGAGTTTAAAACAGCGTTACTAATATTATGGTGGTCATTTCACGTGGCAAATAAGCACTCAGCACACCGGGTTACAGTCATTTTCAAGACAATTAAAAAATCCTTTTCACAAGCTAGTAAGTAACTCGCTCCCGAAGAAAAAGATCTGATTTTATTAGGGATTTCCCCTTCTTCCTTCTATGCAGGGAAATTGTTAACCAAGGCAGTAGTAACAAGGGGATATTGCTGCCCAAGTAGCCGCGACCTTTTGACTTTTCTGCCGGACTTTTTTGAGCTTCGAATTTTTACCTCTGACTTGACTTTTTTGGGCCCTTTGACCTTTTTGGGCCTTGACCTTTTTTCGACCAACCCTTTGGTCTTCCATGGGTCATTTTTGGCCCACGGTAATTTTTTGGCAACCCTAATTTTTTGGCAACCCTAATTTTTTGGCAACCCTAATTTTTTTGGCAACCCTGATTTTTGGCAACCTTCGAAGGAAGGGTTGCGACCAAACGTTTGCGTAAGCAACGCGTTTTACGTCATTGACCCCTAATTTTACCGCCCCTAATTTTTCGACATGGGTCAATTTTTGCCCCACGGTAATTTTTGAATCTTCATTTAGGGGCTTAGCGCCTATTTTTTTGATGTCCTTAACCTTTTTTGTCCTTTACCTTTTTTCCAAAGTTTGACAGATACCATGGGTCAAATTTTGACCCAAGTTAATTTTTTGTCCTTCAATGGGTCAATTTTGACCCCATGGTAATTTTTTGTCCTTCCTTTAGGGGCTTAGCCCTTTTTGATGTCTTAACCTTGTTTGACCATGATATTTCGGCCTTGACCTTGCCATATACCATGGGTCAATTTTGGCCCACGCCAATTTTTGGCCACTCGTGTCCCACCCGTCACATATTTCGTTCCTAACTTGAACGCATGTATGGATCTATCCTAACTTGAACACCTACACACACACACACACACCACAACACACACACACACACACACACACCACCACACACACCAACACACACCACACACACACCACCACACACACCTAAAACTTATACACACATTCACTAATGAACTTATACCGACATTCACTATGACACTACACTTCACATAGATTAACCTTGCACTTATCATTTACACACTTATCCACACCGTACAAACACCACAATACCCTTTGGTCTTCCATGGGTCAATTTTGACCCGCGTAATTTTTTGTCCTTCCTTTAGGGTTAGCCCTTTTTTGATGTCTTAAACCTTGTTTGAAACATGATCATTTAGCCTTGACCTGCATACATGGGTCAATTTTTGACCACCCTAACTTGATGGCTTTGATGATGTCCCAATCACCGTAAGAAGTACCTGGGATGTTCTATTAGTGTTCATGAGTATTAGATGATGCCAGGTGAGTGCCAAGGTGATGCCAGTGAGTGCCAATGAGTGCCCATGAGTGAGTGAGTGCCAAAGAGTGCCAAGTGAGTGCCAATGAGTGCCAAGTGAGTGCCAATAGTGCCAAGTGAGTGCCACATAGTGCCACTGAGTGCCACTTTTCAAGCCTTTTCTAGCCTCCCTGAGCCTAGAATAGCCCCTCATATGGGTGTCTACCCCTAGGTAATAAGGTAAGGGAAACGATTGGTGTATATTACAAGTTGCTAGGATGCTCCCTACTATGAGTTAGTATTTTCTAACACTTATAGCATAACAGCATAGAAACTTACACTAGCCCATATACACTTACACTCACACGCACAAGGTACACTTATTACACTCACACACTCGGAGCTCAAATTTTGTTGCCTCATCTTTGATGACTCTCTTGATGAAGCATCTTGATACCACCTATATTTATGATTCATCTTTGATGACTATCTTTTGTTTACCTCTAGATCATAAGCTGCCCAACAGGCCGCAGCAAGCCCCCTCCCCACAAAGGATGGAGGGCCCCGCACCCGTAGGCGCAGTATTCCCGCGCGAATGAAAAATATATATACTATAGTCATTCATTTTTATTTCATACTTAAACATTCCAAAGAATTTCTTCAATATACTATGAGTCATTCATTTTTATTTCATACTTAAAACATTTTTTTATTAAAAAGCATTTCGGCGAACCTATAACTGTAACTCATTACAGACCTATTATTTACATATATTTATTAACATTATTTTACTTAATCTTTTTACCTAATACTTTTTAATTTAATAATTTTTAAAAAAATAAGAAGAAGAAAACCAGAGTGTCTGATAAATAAACATTTTATTTTACTACAACTGTTCGAAATTTTATTAAATAAAAACATTAACATTACATACCTTAAACGCAGTAAATTGCAGTAAATCTAAATAGAGGTGTTACATAGCAAGAAGGGGATTAGTATGCTTTTGTTTTACTGCTTTAACATATATTTTACTGCTTTACTGCTTTAACTCATGTTTTACTGCTTTAACTCTCTGTTTACTGCTTTACTCATATATTTATTAACATTACATAACTTAAAAGCAGTAAATCAGTAAATCATAGAGGTGTTACATAACAACAAGAGGGGATTAGTATGCTTTTTGTTTTCTCGCTTTACTGGCTTTAACTCAATGTTTTATGCTTTAACTCATGTTACTGCTTTAACTCATATGTTTTACTGCTTTAACTCATAATATTTGTTAAGTTTTACATACCTTAAAAAGCAGTAAATCAGTAAATCAATAGAGGTGTTTACCCTAACACCAGGGGGGATTAGTATGCTTTTGTTACTTGCTTTACTGCTTTAACTCATGTTTTACTGCTTTAACTCATGTTTTACTGCTTTAACTCACAATGTTTTACTGCTTTAACTCATAGATTTATTAACATTTCACATACCTTAAAGCAGTAAAATCAGTAATTCAATAGAGGTGTTACCTAGGGATTAGTAGGCTTTTGTTTTACTGCTTTACTGTTTAACTCACATGCTTTACTGCTTTAACTCTCTGCTTTGCTGCTTTAACTCTCTTGCTTTACTGCTTTAACTCTCTGCTTTACTGCTTTAAATCACATGTTTTACTGCTTTTAAACCATATAATTTATTAAATTATGTTTTATTGTTTTAAATACTTTTTATATTTTATTATTATTTTATTTATTTTATTATTATTTTTATTATTTTGTATTATTTTATTTTATTATTTGATACTTAGTGTTATTTACTTCAGGCCTATTGTTATTATTATTAGAACACACATGCACGCACACACACACACACACACGACACACACACACACACACACAAACACACACACAGCACACACACAACACACACACACTTAACTACAATATTCAACTAATGACAACTTATACAACACATTCACTATGACCTTTACATTAACCCATAGACACTTAGCATTTACACTTATACACATGAGTCACACACACACACACACACACACCTTACACTTTATACACACATTCACTATGATACTTTTACACACATTCACAATGACACTTACATTTATCCATAGACACTTACATTTACACTTACACTCACACACAGATTTACTTACACTCACACAGTTTACTTACACTCACACACAGATTTTACTTACACACACAAGATTTACTTACACGCGCACACAGATTTACACACACACAAACACCACAACACACACACACACACCACACACACACACGAACACACACACACACACACACCCAGCAACACTCACTTACACATATAACGTTAATTATTAAAACATTTTATGTTTTTAATTAAACACGTACATTATATTACTCATTCAAATACATTAACTAAAATAATTTCAAAGTTTCTTAAAACTTCTATAATAAATCAAATCATTATCTTTGAACAAAAGAATTTATTATAAACTGTTAAAACTTTTTGTTTTTATAAATTTTATACTAGCAAGTTTTAAAATAACTTTTAACTTACCTTATTACTGAATTTTATTAAAAAAGACATTTGAAAAAGTTTAAAGCAATAAATCATATCAGTAAGGTCAGCCCTAGCACCCCTCTACACCCCCAAGCTATGCCACGTTTTGTTCTATTGACTTACTGCTTTACATCATGTTTTACATGTAAAAAGTATAAAAAGAACAAAATAAGTTCTTCTCTGCTAACATAACATGTATTTATTAAAATCATTCTTAAGTTTTTATTTAAAAAATAACAATTATTACTTACATTTATATTATTCGCTCGATGTCAATCTAAAAATATTTCACAAGTTTTTTAAACAATTCCGGATTTTTCTATGTACATTGACATCCTCAACGAGAAAAACAACAACACCGCACTCCTTGCAGAATACGAAACTGACCTCTATCTCTCTGTTAAATGTGTTGAAATAACTACTTTAGGTCTAAAATGTAGGATAATCCTTTTTGTAGCCCGGGGCGATTTAGGACTAATTCATTTTATAAAATATATTTCAAACTGACCTTTTTTCTGTAAAATGTGGTTCAATAACTACGTTAGGCCTAAAATTTAGAATAAGCCTTTTTGTATCCCATGCTGATTTAAGCCTTAATACCTGGTCAAAAGGTAATTCCAGTATAGACAAGAATCATTGTTTATTATTTATTTTATAAATAAATTTCAAACTGGAAACATGCTGGATCGGTAAGATCCTTTAAAGCAGGTAAAAAGGAAATGTTTTCCTTACTTGTGATTGCGTCGGAGTATCCTTTCTCTTACTGACCTCGTATGTGATTGGTCGAGAATTATTTTATCTTCTTTTGAAAATTAACTTTGTTCTTTAAACTTGTATTTGAGCAGGTGTGTGTGTTTTTTATTATCTTTTAGACCCAAACTCATTTTAAAATCATAGTCATTTTAGTTGTTAAGCGGTGCACAAGTTATCTGATTTGTATTAAAAGTGTTTTTTTTTACTAAGTGTATATCATATTTATAATAAATACTTACATTGAGGAATAATTATTAATTTCACTAGAATAGATAATAATTAATTCACTAGTTCATAAGCTAACCACCAGGGCTCAGCATGAGCCCCACCCGCAAAAGCAGCCAACCCCGCACCCGCTGGTTCGTTCCGCGCCGCGTCCCCGCCGCGCGGGCGGGGACGCCGGAAATTTGGCGCCTGCGGGCGACGCGGCGGCGGGGACGCGGAAATATTGCGCTGCGGCGCACGCGGCGGGCGGGGCGCCGGCGGGACGCACCAGCGGGTGCGGGGTTTGGTCTGCCTTTGCGGGTGGGGCTCATGCTGAGCCCTGGTGGTTAGCTTATGAACTAGTGAATTAATTATTATCTATTCTAGTGAAATTAATAATTATTCCTCAATGTAAGTATTTATTATAAATATGATATACACTTAGTAAAAATAAAACACTTTTAATACAAATCAGATAACTTGTGCACCGCTTAACAGTCTAAAATGACTATGATTTTAAAGAGTTTGGTCTAAAAGATAATAAACACACCTGCTCAAATTCAAGTTTAAGAACAGAGTTAATTTTCAAAAGACGATTAAAATAATTCTCGACCAATCACATACGAGGTCATATAGAGATAAGGATTACTCGCGACCAATCACAAGTAAGGAAAACTTTTCCTTCTAACCTGCTTAAAGGATCTTACCCATCCAGCAATGTTTTCAGTTTGAAAATATATTTATAAAATAATAATATAACAATGATTCTTGTCTATACTGGAATTACCTTTTGACCTGGTATTAGGCTTTAAATCAGCATGGGATACAAAAGGCTTATCCTAAATTTAGGCCTAAATTTAGGCATAACGTAGTTATTGCACCCACATTTTACAGAAAAAAGGTCAGTTTGAAAATATATTTGACCTGGAATTAGGCCTAAATCGCCCCGGGCTACAAAAAGGATTATCCTAAATTTAGACCTAAAGTAGTTATTTCAACACATTTTACAGAGAGAGAGGTCAGTTTCGTATCTGTAAGGAGTGCGGGTTGTTGTGTTTTCTCGTGATGGATTGTCAATGTACATAGAAAATCCGAAATTATTTAAAAACTTTGAAATATTTTTAGTTGACATCGAGCGAATAATATAAATGTAAGTGATAATTGTTATTTTTAAATAAGAACTTAGAAAGATTTTAATATAATACATGTTATGTTAGCAGAGAAGAACTTATTTTGTTCTTTTTATACTTATTACATGGCTAAAGATGATGTAAAGCAGTAAGTCAATAGAACAAAACGTGGCATAGCTTGGTGTAGAGGGGTGCTAGGGGCTGACCTTACTGATTTACTGATTTATTGCTTTAAGGTACGTAAAATATATGTTTTTAATAAAATTTCATAAAATTTTAGTAAAAGTTATTTTAAAACTTGGTAGTTAAAATTTATAAAAAAAAGTATTAACAGTTAAATAATAAATCTTTGTTCAAAGATAATGATTGATTTATTATAGAAGTTTTTTTAGAAAACTTTGAAATAATTTTAGTTATGATTTGAATGAGTAATATAATGTACGTGTTTAATTTAAAAACATATGTTTTTAATAAATTATACGTTATATGTGTAAGTGAATGTGTGGGCGTGGGTGTGTGTGTGTGTGTGTGTGTGTGTGTGTAATCTTTGTGGGCGAGTGTAAGTAAATCTGTGTGTGTAAGTAAATCTGTGTGTGAGTGTAAGTAAATCTGTGTGAGTGTAAGTAAAATCTGTGTGTGAGTGGAAGTGTAAATGTAAGTGTCTTGATAAATGTAAGTGTCATAGTGAATGGTTGTATAAGTATCATAGTGAATGTGTGTATAAAAGTGTAAGTGTGTGTTGTGTGTGTGTGTGTGTGTGTGTGTGTGGTGACCGCATGTTGTATAAGTGTATGTTAAGTGTCTATGGGTAATGGTAAAGGTGTCATAGTGAATGTGTGTATAAGGTTGTCATAGTGAATGTGTGTAAAGTGTAAGTGTGTGTGTGTGTGTGTGTGTGTGTTGTGTGCGCGCGGTGTATGCGTATTCTAAATAATATAAACTATAGGCCGAAGTAAAATAACAATAAGTATAATAATAAAATAAATAATAAAAACAATAAAAAATAATAAACAAATAAATAAAAATATAATAAAAAAAAATAAAAAAGATAAAACAAAATAAACATAATGTTAATAAATATATGAGTTAAAGCAGTAAACATGTGAGTTAAAAGCAGTAAAAGCAGAGAGGTTAAGCAGTAAAAGCAGAGAGTTTAAAGCAGCAAAGGCAAGGAGTTAAAGCAGTAAAGCATGGAGTTAAGCAGTAAAGCAGTAAAACAAAAGCCTACTAATCCCTTAGGTAACACCCTTATTGATTTAACTGATTTACTGCTTTAAGGTTTGTAATGTTAAATAAATATAGTGAGTTAAAGCAGTAAACATGTGAGTTAAAGCAGTAAAACATGAGTTAAAGCAGTAAAAACATGAGTTAAAGCAAAAACAGTAAACAAAAGCATACTAATCCCCGCTTTGTGGTTAGGTAACACCTCTATTGATTTACTGATTACTGCTTTAAGGTATGTAACGTTAATTAAATATATGAGTTAAAGCGTAAAACATATGAGTTAAAGCAGTAAAACATGAGTTAAAGCAGTAAAACATGAGTTAAAGCAGAAAGTTATAAAACAAAGCATACTAATCCCCTCTGGTGTTAGGTAACACCTCTTGATTTTACTGATTTACTGCTTAAGGTATGTAATGTTAATAAATATATGAGGTAAAGCAGTAAAACATATGAGTGAAGCAGTATAACATGAGTTAAAGCAGTAAAAACATGAGTTAAAGCGTAAAGCAGTAAACAAAAGCATACTAATCCTCTAGGTGTTAGGTAACACCTATTGATTTACTGATTTGCTGCTTTAAGGTATGTAATGTTAATGTTTTTAATAAAATTTCGAACAGTTGTAGTAAAATAAAATGTTTTATTTATTAAGACACTCTGGTTTTTTTCTTCTTACATACAATTTTTAAAATTTATAATTAAAAAGTATTAAGTAAAA
>JABUQX010090576.1:12500-17500 GCA_015478945.1 Trachelipus rathkii | reverse complement strand
CGACTCAATATATATACGGCAGAGAGAGTCTTCCTGAAGTACTAAAATAGAGATAAGGCAAGTAACTCAATGAGACGAGCCACTCACAAATATATGATTAGGATAAATAATAATTAGTAGAATTAATGAGATAAATCAATTAATACTAATAATCACATCAATAAGTTACAATATTATATATAATAATGAAATCACATACATGAGTATATAAATAATTGAAATTAGATTTTTTAGAGATTGCAGATATTTAATTTTGATATATAAAGAATTAATGTCAATTATACAATAGGAAATAACTCAAATAATCAATTGAGAATTATTTATCTAACACATTTATTACATTAATTATACGTTTCAGGGCTAACGATATATTACTACGCTGATTCCAGAGAGTATCAATGATTTAACACCGCCATTACCGAGTGAGTCCAATCGCAGAAGATATTTTAATGAGAAATACCCTAAGAACGGTTGACGAATCATCGAATGATACTCTGGAAATAGACCATAGGATACTAATATTATAGATAATAAATGATAATTATATAGAAAATTGATAATATAATATAATTATAATATTGAATTAAGAATATTTAATCATAATAATAAAAATAGATCTTAATAATGATTTTTAAATAAAAGATTTTTGTAATTATAAAAGAGGAAGATAATCAAATAATATAATAAATATATAATATAATATAATTAATTTTTCATTTTTTTAATTCCATTAATTGAAAAATATTATAATTTTAAAATAATAATAATAATATAAAAAAATAAAATAATATTAATTATTAAAGTAATAATTAATTACAGTATCTAATACATGTTATTTAAGCAAAAAGTATAATGAATTTATATTTTATATTGAAAATTAATTTTAAAAAAAATTATAATAATATTGATAATAAAAAATTAATTTAATTTATTTAAAAAAATTTATATATTTATATATAAATTTAATTAATGTTAATTGGGGTAAATGCGGCTGAGGTCAATATAACGGAATTAATAGATTATTTTCTTTTTGACCTAAAAATATTATTTTGAGATATATTTAGACAAATGTATATATTATTATTGTAAAAAAAAGAAGATATTTATTTTATTTCAAAAGTAGGTATCGTATAATTTGGATACCTATTAAAGATTAATATATACGATACTATCACTATATTATTTATATATTATAATTATTTGATAATTATATTATTAATAATATTACTCATCTCATCTTACTCCTCTCTCTCTCTATATACTATATATAATACTCTATCTCTTTCATATATATATCATCTATATTATCTATTCTCTCTGAGCTTACTTATATATATGGACATTATACTATATATCTCCTATTATCATTATATATATATATATCTCTATCTCTCATATTCTCTACTCATCTTTCACTTATCTCCTCTATTTTATCTTTCTTTCACTATCTTATCCTTCTCCTTTTCATCTTTCTCTTTATCTTACTTATTCTCTTATTACTATATAATATCTTTTTATATATATTACTATTCATATAGTTATATATCTCTATATATTATTATATATTCATATCTTTCTCTCTCTCTCATCTCTCTATCAGAGGTGCGGCACTCCTCTCTCCTCCGCTCATTTAGGGAGGATCCGTACTTGAGCTAGCTACACTCCTCTAGTCACCTTAGAGATAAAAATACGAGTCTGCACTATAAGCTATGAGCTCTCACTTATATATATAATATATATATATATATATGATATATATATATATATCACTTACCGTCACACTATATTAGAATCACATTACAAATCTAACGCAATCGCAAGTCCGTCATAACGTACCGCACTAAGGTATATATAGTACTATCCGTTACATAAATGTTGACGCCTTCATAAAAAAGGTAGCTCTTTAGTAATATAAAATATGAGCAAAAATAGTATATATTAAAAAAATAAGAATCCTTACAAAAAAGCATAATATTCCCAGTATAATATAATAACAATGAAAATATATAAATAGATAAGTATGTAATCTATCCAAAATAAATTAAGTATAATATGCACGTATGCACGATCGCACGCAGAGCAGAGAAGAGAGTATGATATGTAAAGAGGAACGCAGAAAAGTAGCCCATATGACCGATGAGACAGAGAAAGAGTTAAACTAGCTACGAAAGATTTAGAGAGACGAGTTATAAGGCTGGAGACTCTTTGACCCTCTGCAAAATATGCCCACCAAATACTAAATAATTCGCTATCTGACTACAGCATACAGAAAAAACGGAAAGTGTGTATTATATTCTTATGAACATCACTATTCAACAAATTCTGCCATCTTACTGAAAGTGGAGAAAAGAAGTTGTTCCTTGGTGAGCTGACTTCAGAGTGTTTGTGTATAATAGCCGACTTCACAGCAAGCACCCGATTACATAAAATTTTTATAGTGCTCCTCATTCGAGAAAATTTCATTTCTGTCCTCTCTCTAAATTCTCGAAATATTTTTCAGACATCAACTACACACTAGAGCTCCAGGATAAAGGAAATGGTCTTATTTTCTGGCCTAAAACTTATATGGGATGATGAGACTACAAGAAGAGTCGAGACGACACTCGCTGCATGTAAGAGATACTGATGCTCGAAATATAAACTGTCTAGACAATGAATCGAATAATATCACGTAATTCAGCTAGTAACATAAATATATATATTATAGTAGTCTATTTCCTTAGAATGTAAATATGTATATTATTATATAAAAATAAAAATATTATACTCTATAACGTAGTTAGAATTCTACTGAGAGAGTGTCTTAAATAATTATTACTAAGTGTATAATGTTATATAAATAGAGGAAGAAAGGAATAATGATAGTAAGATAGGGTAGTATATGTAGTGGTTTACTTGAGTTAGATGACATATCATTCGCTATAACAACCCGCAAATATAGACAAAAGTTTATTATATTTATTAGACTATAAGGGACTTATAAAAATTAGTTAATAATTAATTGTGCTGCCATGATGACCCTCTAATACCTTTATATATGAAAATAATAAAAGTATTCAAACATTTATTCTTTTGAGTTCGAATATATATATATAATATATATTATAAAAATAATCAGTATTATAAAGGATGATCCTGCGGTAGATTCTAGATATAGGATATTATTCAAATAGAAGTCTAAATATATATAGGAGTTGGTCTATATATATTACCTTTATCACACTTATTCTTTTTAACCATAAACTCACAGACAAACAGTACACAGACAGTCATCTAATTTAAGTAACATAAATTTATAAAGGGAAATTTCCCACTATATATACCCCCTATCGTGAGGGGAACTAATTTAATATGAAATTTTTATGGGGTTTGGAGAGAAAAATGTATGATATATACAGTAAGATAAATTTATTAATAATATATTTTTAATGAATTCATGTATTAAAAAGAGACACACTAACACAAATTAACGTTCTGCGTAAATTAAAAAAATTGGAAACTAAAAATAAAAAAATATATATTAAATTAAATAAATTCTAAATTAGAAATTAAAATATGTTCTACTTAACTTGCGAATTTATTTATATAATATATTAGCGAATTTATATTCTTATTATAAAAAAATTTAAATAAATATTCGTTATATACTGAGAGGCTAATTTAGAGTTTGATAAGAAAGCGACTTGATGATTAGTAATAAAAAATTGAGAATAAAAATTTACATATATACTGAGAGTTAACGATATTGGGTTCTATCATCTAGAATAGCATATTTTATATCGAGAATAATTGCCTATGTATATTTAATAGTAAAATAATATAATTTATTAAAGTTATAGATGAGGGTAATAAGCCAATATCCAGTCTAAAAAAATATCAATTTTTAAATCTATTTTATATATAAATGTAATCCATTAAAAGGAAGTTGAGATTGCGTTTGGATAGTTTAATATATTGAATAACAAATTAAGTCATTTAATAGAACTAAATATATAAATTATGTTATAAAATTAATATGATTAATTATTTCTTTTTATATACCAATAATAGAATTCTTAAAAGATAAACTCACTATAAATTCACTAATATTTTCAAAAAAAGGTGACGGAACAATAGAGCGAAACTTTTTTTTCGATCCTGCAAGGTTGCAAGTCCGCTAATTTCACTGACGCTCCGCACCTTCCGCTAGTCGCTACCATTTTCTGGTAAGTATATAATATCCGCTCGTGAGAGCGGACTATGCAACTAAATGAAGCGGAAGTGCCTCACAACTCTGATATAATATAATATATATATTATAAAATATATAATATTAAATATATATATATTATAATATAATTATTATATTATATAATTATATAATATAATATATATATATATATAGTATTAAAAGTATTATTATATTCACATTAGCTCATAGTACCACTGTAGTAAGGTATACCGTGAGAGTTCTCGCATAGGTATAGGATGTGTATTATATACATTATTCGAGAAGCTCAGATGAAGACAGAGACATATGGATCTTCACTCACTTCTCTGTTATAGATTATCATCACTCCAGTTACCTGAAAGATGAGCTTTCAAAATCCAAGAAACAACTAATTTCCAATCATAAAATGGAATCTGATGAGTGTGAGTTCACAAATAACATATATAATGAGAGAGAGAGAGAGAGAGTCTCAATCAAATATACGTTATTTACCACAATTCAGTTAAATGATTTTTTGTAAATAAAAATGACAATTAATATAAATATATATATATATATATATATATATATATATAATATATATATATTTTAATATATATGTATATATATTATATATATATATATATATATTTATATATATATTAAATATATTTTGTATATTTGGAAAAATCTTGCAAAAAAAAAATATATATATATATATAATAATAATAATAATAATAATAAGTCAAATAACATACCAACAGGAATCGGAGTCAGAGAAGAGTCGGATAGGCACCGAAGCGGAGTCAGA
>JABUQX010090576.1:0-5000 GCA_015478945.1 Trachelipus rathkii | reverse complement strand
AATGTTTTATTGATAACTTTGTAAGCCAATTTAGATGGTCAGAGTCGAAATTTTTGAATTTACTGCTGGAGTCGGAGTCGGATCGGAGTCGGAGTCGAAATTTTGTTTAAGTGAGTCGGAGCGGAGTCGGAGCGAAATTTTTTTTTGAGTGGAGTCGGAGTCGGAGTCGGAGTCGAAAATCTAAATTTGAATTTAAGGAGTCGGAGTCGGAGTCGGAAAATTTATTTTACGACTCCGCAGCCCTGATTTTTTAATAGGATGTTATGTTAATTTATGAATAGTTAATAAATTCAATATTTGGTTAATTAACTTTTAAAAAATTTATAAAAAGGTAAGCTTAAATTAAAATTCAATTTTATAGCAGTTAAAGCTTAATAGAAATTACACCTACACAACAAATTTAATTTTTTTCTGTCCTTTACATGAAAATATGTGATTCTGTATAAGCAAAAAGTGCTTGTTACATTTATGAAAATCAAAAAGCTCCATCACGTACCGTTTTTTTCTTTGTAGACACACTCCTTCTATTTATACTATAATAATTATATATATATATATATATATATATATATATATAATATATATATATATATATATAATATATTATATATGTATATATTATATTATATTAATAATATATAAATATATATTATATAATATATATAAATATAATATATAATATAATATCTATATATATATATATATTTTATATATAATTATATATATATATATAATTGGTACATAGAAATTGTAACAGTGTCTTGATTATTATAGGCAAGCACACACTAAAATGATTGTTTTGGTCGTTTCCCTTGTAGGCATCTGTTTGTGTGTCCCTGATAAGAGACCATCAATATTCAGCAAGCATACTTTCATTCCGCCCACTGAAACGTTTTTCAAACATAGAGATGTACTGGTGAAACCTTTCACCATGCTAATCACTAATGCCGCCAAAGGTTGGGTGGAATGAAGTCCAGATGCGAGTCCATAAAGTGTAGTTTTAAAGACATATTGACTATATCACGAAAGCAATTCACCATTTAACGTACAAGATATTCATTGTTTTCAGCTTTCTCATTTCCAAGGAAACCTGAGCAAACTGATTTGAATGCTAGCCAGGCCGCTTTTGTCCTTCTGAACAGTGTCCTTTCGAACTCTCCATCTCGGAAGACTGCTTTTAATTTGGGGCTAATTAAAACGCCTTCATTTATCTTTACTTCACTTAAATTTGTGAATTTGTTTCTGAGATGTAAGAATGCCACACCTTCTTTGTAAAGTGTTTTTACAAATATTTTCATCAAACCAAGTTTATGTTGAAAGGTGGAAGAAGACAAACTGCGATTCACAAGTGGTTTATGTGATATGTTTTTGGTCCCAAGATTGTCATGTCTTTGATACCACTTTTTCCGAATGTAGTGATTTTTTTTGTCGCGGCTATCCCATTCGCAGAGGAAGCAGCAGAATTTTGTGCATCCCTGTTGCATGCCTGTTAATAGTCCAATAACCTTCAGGTCCCCACAAATGTGCCATTTAAATATTGTGTACTCAACTAGGTTAAGTATAGAACTCATAACTTCGTACCTTTCCTTTGTATGTAATTGTAGAATATGCTACAGGAACAGACGAAAAAACATTACTTGTATGGAGCAGCACTGCCTTGAGACTACGTTTAGAGGAATCAATAAACAGGCGCAACTCTGCTGATTTATGCTCATGTCCCAATGCCTGTCCCAATAGGCCATTCACATCACAGCAATATACAATGCCATCTTTCTGCGCAAAATAGTTGGAAAACTGTCTCTGTTTGCCTCTAAATGAACTAATGTTTCACCTTTCTCTAATAGATTCCAGCCCTGAAGCCAGAAGGCAGCAATTCTGAGTGTTTGTGAGAGCTTTAGATCTCGTACAAGATCGTTAAGCTCCTCCTGTGTGATTTCATGATGTGAACATGTCATAGATGTTGATGGTTCAAAGTCAGGATCTTGATACCTTGTGTCATGATCGGAGGGGTCATCCTCTGAGTCAACAGTAAATTCATCGGGAGGTGTAGGTACAGGAAGATCATCTGAATGAAGAACTGGACGCATTGCAGTGTGTAGGTTTGGATACTGGATACAATGTTTAGATTTTGAAGAGAACCCCTGCACATTTGTCAAACAGAAGTAACAATCCGTTACGTGATTTGTCGGTTCACGCCAGATCATAGGTACAGCAAAATTTCATACGGCTACGTTTTCACTTTTAGCCAGTTTCTCAGATTCCTGGAACGTGAATTGCAGTATACATTAAGGAGCCAGGACTTTATCCTGGTACCCAACTATTACATTCAAACTACAATTTTTCATGGCCTTTCAACTATTGCGTGACAAGCACATTATTGCCGTTTTAAATGTAAGTTGTCCACACAACATACAAAAATAGGTTAAGGTTATTTACACTGACGTGCATTATAAAGATCTAGACAACATATAATACTTTTGTTATAATAATTTCCTATTATTATGTTATAACAAAATTATAATTTCGAATATAAACTTGGAAAATAGAATAATATATATATATATATATATATATATATATATATATATATATATATATATATATATATATATATATATATATATATATATATATAATATATATATCTATATATATATTAAATATATATTATATAATTATACTCTTTTCATTACAACACTAGTACACCTTACAATATCCAAACCATACTGAACAACATACAAAAGCCCGTGGGAAGAAACATCTGCTAACAAGAAAATGGGAAATGGTGTATTTGCCAAATTTGCCAATTCCACCAATTTAATACGTAGTAGACAAAAAATAAGCACAGATTTGTTCTTTTCATGCAAAAATATACAAGAAACATATTTTCATGTGAAGGACATTTTTCCTGTTGCACAGTTTTATTAAATAATATATATATATATATTTATATATATAATATATATATATATATATATATATATATATATATATATACATTTTTCCAGTTACACAGTTTTATTTAATATATATGGTGTTATTTAATAATAGGGTGATTCAAAATTATGGTAAAAATTTTGGTAACTGATAAGAGATGCAAAAATAAAGGTAAATGTTCCTATAAAGGTATGACGTAATGTGCTTAGTTTCCCGTCTGGCTGTCTGTGTGTGGTTTTACAAAATATCTTGTATCTACGAAACGAAGTAAGATATAAAAACTCTAAATTTAAAAATGACGGACGTTAAAAGTATCTTGAGAACGAGTAACCATTCGGAATAGGTGTAAAATAGTAACATATTTATTAATTGTATATAGGTTTTATATTTTGAACAACATAAACATACTGTTTCTAAGCACCTACAAATTATTACCATAAGACTAAAGAATGATTGCTGAAAAATGACCTCCATTGTTTCAATGCACGCGTCCCAGGCGTCTCTCTCAGTCGATTGTCGGACCCGTTCAAATATCCAGGAGTCTGTTTGATCGTTTCAATTCCGCTTCATAATCCTTAATCGTAGGTCTTCACGGTGTCGATTGGAGAAGAGTATACTAAAGTCTTTAAATGTCCCTAAAGGTAATGATCCAAAGGATTTAGTCTGGTGAACCTTGCTGGCCACGTATTGGGCACCTCGACTTCATTGATGGAAAGGTCTCATTCAGGGGGGGGGCCTTGTCACGACTGCAGCACTAAAGTTGCGAGGAGTTCTTATTATGCATAAGCCACATGTTTTTGGCGCAAACTGAAGGAGGTTACATTCATTCAAACGGAAGTAAGAGCTTCATGTTTCAAAAGTTTAAGAAAAATAGATTATGCCATTAAAGCCTGGGAGGAAGCTCCGAACATCATACTTGATCATGTAAAAATTCCTGCCCAAATGTCATGAAAGCTGATGTTGAGAACGATGTCTGTTTAATTGGCATGAGGATTCATCGTCTTCCAAATGTGTTCGTTATGAACGTTAACGATAGCTGTTCTTGAAAAGTGAGCCTCGTCGGTAAACAAAAACCTCCGTTAAAAAGTTTGGGTCATACATTTGTTCAAAAAACCATTGACAAATTAACAACACGAGGAGCATAGTCACGTGCCAATAGAGTATGCAACTGATGGACGTGGTACTGATGAATGTTGCTCGTATGTAGTAACTTCCAAGTACTAGATTGGTTCGAATTAAACTGTAGTTACAATTCTCGCGTGCTCTTTTCAGGATGCTCAAAAATTTCACTTACGAACTATTCTTCTAATCAAACAAGTCTAGTAGCATCGGGGTCCTGCCTGTATTAGTGTGCTCTTTGGACTGCAAATATCCAGTTTCAGACAGGCGTTGATGATTAGTGGCAAAAAACCTTGCGCTTGGACAAATTTGGTTGGGATATTTCTCTTGGTACAAGTTGCTGCAGAACTATTGCAGCTTGCCATCCCATACATTAGATGCATGTCAGTAGTTCAGAGTATGAAATTACCGTGGTAATTACGTTCCTATTTCAATTAACGAAAAGAAACACGTAAAGGGACACACCACATTCAAATGAGTACATTGTAATGTGTAACACAAACAGACAATGCATTTTGTATACAGTAGTTAGTTGTTTTGGTCAACAATGTGCTGAAATGTTAATGAAAGGAAGTAGCTGTTTTGTGGAAGAGTTGTTATTATTTAAATGAGATGTTTCAATTACTAAAATTTACCTTCTTCCTTATTATAGTCATAATTTATTAAATGTTTTACCAATTGATTCTGCGTACAACAATAGGTGTTTTGGTTCCTTAACATTTTAACCAAAGTCATCGCTTTCAAGGAATGTCGCCTCAAATACTTTTAACGCCCGCCATTTTTTTAAATTTTATAGTAAATTTGATACTTCTTTTTGTCGTCATTACACTACACCCAACAGTACTCATCCCAAATATAGGGTTTGTAACCCTTGGTTTCGTAGATACATAATATTTAGTAAAAAACACATACAGACAACCAGACGGAAAACTAAGCACATTACG
>JABUQX010090575.1:32500-34914 GCA_015478945.1 Trachelipus rathkii | reverse complement strand
GGGTGAACATTCTAGGATTTGTGGATGTACAAAACGTGTTTCCATCCATAATCCCTATTTGAATATTAGCAGGTTGGTGTCTTAAAATGAAGTGTTTCTTAGGAAAAATCAATTCCGCTAGTACTTCTTTATGTGGCATCATAACTTCAGCAATACCTCTCTGTGTTAACTTGGAAACGGTTTGCAGGGATTGTATTGCTTGTTCTCTAACAGTTGTATTAGGGGAAGTTATCTGTTTAACAAGTTCATGGGTAACGTTATGCAAAGATTTCTTTTTGGCAGCACGAAGATCTTCAGTATCATTTTCACCTTTGAGTGGACTTGTGCAAACAATTAACATCTTTTCCAAATTAGACTTTGCTTTTTCTATTGCTCCTGAGGATATTTCATCAGTAAGGTCCATCATTACATTAAAAAGAGCTCTTAAAAATATATATTGATGATCTAATACCCATTTTAATGCCATATTATCTGACAGCGTACTTATAGCAAGACAGCCACCTAGTTTAGCATACCAAGCCCTATCATAACATAAATTGCACATCTTTTCTACCATATACTCCATAATTGGAAGCTGACTTGCTCGCTCTTTTGAACCTAAGATATCTGCAGCTGCATTAATAATTAGCATCAAGGCCAAATATCCGGGCTTGCATAATTCTCGTTCTTTATCACCCATGATCATAGCTACTGAATCAATCAATACTAAAGGATCCATTCCTAGAGCTTTATTCCATCTGTCATTTAAACAAATTGGTCCTGCTTGCTGAACTACAGCAACCATAATATAATGCCTTACCAATGCAACCATTGTTTGAAATACTTCGTTCTTGAGATCTTTAACAGCTGCTGCAACAAACATGGCTGTTAGAGCAGTCTGCTGAACTTTTCTTGCCTTTTCATCAGGACATTTATAATACTGACCGTTAAGGTTAGGTATTTCTGATTCAATAAAAGATGGATGTGTGAGTAACTTGGAGACAATGAATCTATCTTCATCTATTTGCAGTGAGCCAATTAAGAAACCTCGAATGACTTCCCAGCATTGCTTTTTATACCAGGATTGAGTATTTGATGCTCTAAGTGCAATGAGTGCCGCATCAATGATTTTATCAACAGGCAACATAATGGGTGCTTTATGATCTGGAAAGTGAATAGTCATACAAGATGTGGAGATTTCTTGGTCAGAATAGTCTAAGTGCTGCGGCTCTGTCATCATTTTACGATTTCCACCACCAAGTTTACCAAGAACTTTAAATGCTGCTAGAGCTATCTGTTCATTTGGGTTTCTCAAATTTTTCCATAAGGCTTGCATCAGTTCAGCACGAACAGGTTGTATACATTCATTCATATAGTCCGGCTGTAGGGTATCTATACAGATTTCCAACGTACGTAAGCCTTTTGAGATTAAAATTTCTGTGCGATTTAATGCTGACCTGAGTGGATCCAACAACATTAGAAGGTAAGGAATCAAAGATGACACGCGAACAGGAACAGTCAAGCTTAATTCTATAAAAAGATCTGTCATGTGCTCCAAATGCAAACCATTTTGAAGGCTACTTAATTCTTGAAGAAGTTTTGGTAACAAGGGTAAAAACTCGTTATAAAGAATTTCATGGTTACCACCACCTATACTTCTAAATAGTGCTCTCAAGAGGAGAAAATAATTATGTGGATCCCTAGCTGTCATTGCTAACTCCATTGATCTATTAACAATCTTTTGCAAGTAAGGTTTAAGCATCGGTTCATTTTCAGCAGCAAGGATAGAAACAGATCCAAATATCATTTTAAATAATTTTAGGTAAAGATCTGCTCTATCTGTTCCTGATCCCATTTCCTTCATATGATTCAAAAGATATTCTACTAGAATTTTGGCGAATATAGGCGAAGTTTCGGGCCTTGCTAGAATAGAATTAACAACAATCTGCAATGCAGGGTTTATGTGGATTCTCTCAACCACATAATTAATAGTTGCAGTAAATATTTCTTTGAATGTTCTAGAGTTTATTATAATTAAGACACCTGCAAATTGTTCCAGTACTTCTCTCTCCTCTTTTGATCTAATTATCTGTGGCACTTGACCTCTTTGAGTTACTTGAGACTGAATGCCTGGTGTTATTATAGCAAATATTTCAAGAGATTGCATCGCCCATTTAACAAACTTTATAAAAACCAATGTTCCCTTTGGATAAAAAGTTGTTGTTAAACCGTTTTCTTCCGATTTTCTGCTCAATGCACAGCTCCATGTGACAGTTTGCACTCCTTTAACCAATGTTTTAACAAGAGCTCTACAATCAAAAACATTATATGCACACGACAAAGATTTTGAAGTAGGTTCAACTTTATCAGCTTCTGCAACAGAAACGGATGTTTTATCTTCCTGCTTTAAATCGGATACGGATCCTGAATTACTA
>JABUQX010090575.1:2500-25000 GCA_015478945.1 Trachelipus rathkii | reverse complement strand
CGGTCCTGAAATGATGTCGGGTCAGCTGTCAGGTGAGAGCTAGGTGTGCGCACATCAAGGTCACTGAGAAGGCTTCGACCACTCTGTACTCTTACTGGCAGTTGGTCCGCACCTGCAGAAGCTTGAACGGTACAGGCGGCACAGGATGGCCAAACAGGTAGCGCGCCCAGCAGAAAGAAAACTTAATTTATGGAGTTCAGTTGATTTTAATGGTGTCGGAATCCAAATTTGGCGTGTTGCTTGTTGGTGTTCCGTCGTGCCACAACGTGGCACTGGGTCACTCCAGGTGGTCACCAATTTGAAGGGTTAAATTCTGGTGTTGAATAACCACCTTCAATAATAGATGAATTTTTGATGTTGAAGTGAGTGAGTGTTGTCACGATGAAGTGGCGTTTCTTCCCGGAGGCTGCTTAGGATTCCTCGATGGGGCTAGCAAGCCTCCTGCCCAGACGCCACAGGACCTCCCCAGTGACCAACTGCCTGCGAGCACACCCGCTCTCACGTCCTGAAATGATGTCCGGGTCCAGCTGTCAGTGACGAGCTAGGGTGCGCCATCAAGTGCTGAGAAGGCCCTTCGACCACTCCGTACTCTTACTGCAGTTGGTCCGCACCTGCAGAAGTTTGTACGTACAGGCGGCACAGGATGGCCAAAACAGATAGCGCCCAGCAGATAAGAACTTAATTTGATGGTGTTCAGGTGATTTTTTATGGGTGTGTCGGAATCAAATTTGGCGTGGTTTGCTTGTTGGTGTTCGTGTGCCAAACAGTGCACTGGTACTTCCAGGTGGGTCAACCAATTTGAAGGGGTTTAAATTCTGGTGTTGAATAACACCTTCAATAATAGATGAATTTTTGATGTTGAAGTGAGTGAGTGTTGTCACGATGAAGTGGCTTTTCTTCCCGGAGGCTGCTTAGGATTCCTCAGTGGGGTAGCAGCCCCCTGCCCCAGACGCCACAGGACTCCCCCAGCTGACAATGCCGCGAGCTACCTCCGCGTCTACGGTCCTGAAATGATTCGGGTCGCTGTCAGGTGAGAGATAGGCGTGGGCGCAATTAAGGTCACTGGGAGAAGGCTTTCGAACACTCTGTACTCTTACGTGCAGTTGGTCCGCACCTGCAGAAGCTTGAGTACGGTACAGGCGGCACAGGATGACCGAACAGAGTGGCGCCCAGCAGAAGAAACTTAATTTGATGGATGTTCGGCTGGTTGGTGTTCGTTGTGCCACAACAGTGGCACATGTCACTCCGGATGGTCACCAATTTGAAGGGGTTATTTTCTGGTCTTGAATAACCACCTTCAATTGAAGAATATGAGATGTTGAAGAGAGCGTTGTCACGATGAAGTGGCGTTTCTTCCCGGAGGCTGCTTAGGAGTCGTCGGTGAGGCTAGCAGCCTCCTGCCCCAGACGCCACAGTTTTGTTTAAATCTTTATTATAATACACCATAGTAATAATTTTATCGTTTAGCTTACAGCCAACATGGATCCACCTTCGTTATATTCCCACGTACAAAAATGAAGCGAGTGGTATAAATAATAAAATATTTTGTTAATACTAGTGTTATTTTTTTTAAATCTTCGATCTTTCAAGAAACTTCAATCACCTCACTCATTTCAGCAATTTTCTTCAGGCAAGTCATTGTTGCTTCGTATCAGGGAATTTTATCAATAATAATAATAATAATAATAATAATAATAATAATAATAATAATAATAATAATAATAATAATAATAATAATAATGTGTACCGAAATGTAAATCGGCCCTACTAACTTGGCATCAATAATAATTAGTACTGAAAATTATTAGCAAATAGCAATGACTTTAAATCTCATTAATAGTTTCCTGCAGCAACTGTAATTCAAACAGTAGAGTGATGGCTTTGCGTGTTGAAAGTTCAGGGTTCGACTTATCCTAGGAAGCACCTTTCTATAAAAAGTTCTACTGGAATAGGAAAATGCCCATAAGGTAAGAGCTTGCATAAAAAAAAAATTACAAAAGTTATATTTAATATACATCATTTGCAGCAATAATGGCATAACTTTGAAAATAAAAATCTGAGTTATTACTACGAAGAAGCTGATAATGATGTTTACTTTTAACTTTAACAGTGATCAAATTCTAATGAAAAATTCTCCAATAATTATAATAAATAACACTCATAAAACAAATAATTAGTTAAATTTTTCTAAAACTATATTAAACCCTATATAAAACGTTAAATTAGGTAAAAAATGTCAATCCCGTTACCACAAAAAATGAAACGATGACGTCATATGAACAAACAAACACAAAGTTAGTAGAGATTATGTCACCTCGTTTTACATTATTTTTTTTTTAGTATTAACTGAATATTATGTTAAAATAGACGATAGTTCGATAGTATGTCAACAGCTAAAAATTTCTGTTGGCTAAACAGTTGTTATTAAAAAACAGTGAAACACAGTGCAGTGCTAAATTTAATTGTACTGTATCTAATAAGGAAACATTATTATAATTCATACTTCTATAACATTGGGACAGACCTTGAGCTTAACACATCCAAGCAAATTGTTTGAAAATAAAGTTTTGGAATAGGTTGTCTAAAGAATAACCTGCTTTGTAAGTGTATATTATGCGGGTCCGCCTAAATATTATCTTAGATAGGTAGGCTTATATGCACAATTTTAACTACTTATTTATGGTAAGACCTTTATTTTCATTCGAAACTTTAAGCATACTTTCAAATAATTTAATCATAAATTTAAGATCAAGACATCAAGGTAGTTGAAGCTGGTCGTTTATGGCTAGTTTCAACAAGAGCCACATATCCCAACTTTCAAATCTCCCCACAAGAGAACGTTAGTTTTATTATAGTTGCCCCATATTTTGTTAATACAATTTGAAAATGAAAATGACTTTTCCTGAAAAAAACGCAACTTCTGGTCATGCAACAAATAAGCAACGTATTAAAAAGAAAGAACACAGACACTATAAAACAATATAAAACACGAAAATATATAGGTACCTTTGAGATTGACGAGGTTGCAGAATAATGGTATCCATGATAAGAGGAATGAATTCTTCAACATCACTATAGAGTTGTTCTTTATATATTTGTATAAAGGGGACGAAAGCAAGGGGTAATTCAGTGAATATTTTTAAAGACAAGATACCTCGAGGAATCAAATTATACTGTGAGAATAATAATAATAATAATAATAATAATAATAATAATAATAATAATAATAATAATAATAATAATAATAATAATAATAAAAAAAAAAAAAAAAACAATAAAAGTAATAATAAATAATAATAATAATAATAATAATAATAATAATAATATATAATAATTATAATAATAATGAGAGGGTATTGATTCTTGTTACAGTGTTATGATCTTGGTATTGCAACTTAGCACGCAACATATTGATAAGAACCAATACTAGGTACTAGGGGGATTTTGTGCATCCGTACTACCCCAGCACTAGTATGTTACCATGTCACATATGTAATCTTTAAGTCTTCTTCCTTCCTTTAAATCATTTTTTAGAAATATTTAATCTTTATCTTTCAATCCTATTCCTCCACCAGAGTTTCTAACCATAGTGGTAGCTGGGTTTAGGTTCTGCTACTACTTATTTATACCCTAGCAATTCTCATGCATGCCTCAGATTCCCGATGCATGTTTGAGCACTCTACCCCCAGTTATGTCGAAGCAAGGGATAGATGACAATAATAATAAATTAGTGATGGAACAATTTTAGAAATAATCTATATGCAAATTGAGGTGCCCACACCAGAGAAACCCTATCCATATTAGCCCCCCCCCAAAAAAAATAATAAATAAATAATTGCCGATTCTTTCGATTCTCAATGCAGATTCCTATTTATTTGCAATGCCAAAATAATTTCCAATTCCAATTTTAATATAATTTACTTTCCGATCTCAGTTAATTTCAGAAAACTGCTGATTTTTCCAATTCTTAAAGCCGATTCATTGTTCCATAACTACAACTAATAAATAATAATAATAATAATAATAATAAATTTTAATAAATTCTTCCTTCTTTCTTTATCAACCTTCTATTTGCCCCAAGACTGGGGATAAGGGTGCGTGACAAGCATGGAAAAGAAAAGCAGTAGGAGAAAATGACAATAAGTCGAAAAGAAAGCCCAGCCCTTACCCGCCCCCTCAGTACATTAATTAGTGAGAAACTCAATCGCGATGTCCAGAAAATGCCACCCTAAAGCTTCAATGGGACAGCGATGGACCCTACTATGGTAGATCGTCAAAGGTATAGGTTCATCTCTTTGCCAGTGGGCCAGGTCTACAAATCCCCGCCCATTCACTCCTGTTATACACCTTTCTTCTCGCCTCTACCAAATCACATTTCTCTCCTCCAAACATTCCTTACCTGACTCAATCCACTTTTTTCCTTCGTGCTCAGCCGGTTCGGTTCCCACACACTCGGTTCCACTAATACATCCGCTTTAACCAACGCGGACTATCATTCGTCCTTTCCATATGACCAAACCAGCTAAACATACTTTCATTTATCTCTCATTTACGCCCTTTCATCACACCACACCGCTCTCTATACGTTCATTCCTCAATTTTATCAATTCATCTCACACCGTTAGCACACCCCTAGATTGTCCATCTGAACACATGGAACTTTAGATCTATACTTTTATTCCAGACCATAGGTTCTCATACTGATACCAATAACACGGTAACAACATACCCCTCATGTAAGACCTAGCACACTCAAGACTTAGTCCCTTTACATTCACACCAACGATTTAATTGCACAGCCACCTTCCTGCATTGCACAACTTTCCTACTACATAACTCTGCATCGTCGTTCCCTTCTTCATCCAACGATATACGCCTAAATATTTTAAAGTCAGACACTTGTCATGCTGCTAGCCATCACACATAAACTTCACACTGAGAGTGTCTCAACCTCACAACCATAGACCTTACTCTTATCCACGTTTACTTTCAAGCCCCCCTTTTACACACCACCCTGCCAAATCTCTGCTAGTCCTCTCCAAACTCTCTTTCAATTCGCCACACAGAACCAAATCATTCCGCGATATAATAGGTAGGCACGTCCTCGCACTCATGCTCCATTCTCCACATTTCTAACACCATTTTTTCCTTGCCAATCCCACCTCGAATTCTTTCATAACCATCCCATAATACAAATTGAATAACCAAGGAGCACATAACACAGATAATAATAAATAATAATAGTGAGGGTCCGTCGCTCCCATGAAGGTCTAGGGTAGATTTTCTGACTGTGCCGAGTTCTCCACTAATGGGCTGGCTTTCATTTTCGTGACTTGTCCAATATTCTTCTACTACTTGCCTGTTTCTGGTGCATGTCACGCACCTTACCCCCAGTCTTGGGGAAAAAAAGAGAAATAATAATAATAATAATAATAATAATAATAATAATAATAAAATAAATAATAATAATAATAATAAATATTAAACTGTATAACATTGCATATTACTAACCGTAACAGTGGTCCCATCAGGAAGCTTTTTCTCTGTTGCGATGGGTGTAATGACGAAAGTCTCTCTCAAGAGAGCTTCTATATTGACTTCTGCGAGGTTATTTACTCTAATCTGTGCCCTCGATTCATATATGGAATTAGCGTGACTAGGAAGCTCTCTGTACATGTCCTTTACAAATTCAAGGAAATTCTGAGTCTAAAATGGGAAACCAGGTATTTACACATAATTAATAATAATAATAATAATAATAATAATAATAATAATAATAATAATAATAATAATAATAATAATAATAATAATAATAATAATAATAATAATAATAATAATAATAATAATAATATTTAGGAATAATAATAAAAAATAATAAGACAAAAACAACTTTGCATCAAATTGTGATGGATATTTGAGAAACCACAATAGTAAGAATAAACTAATCAGCTCCAATCATATCTTGCGATGCAACATGGGGCAATCTTCCTCATCCTCGCCCTCCTCATCAGGGCCTAAAGAGCTTGGAATGCATGCATTCTCTGATGTGGTACGGAATTTCCTTTGGGACAGGAAAGCGGAACAACTACCGAGAGATGTGGAGGGCTGCTCTTGAAGTTTTTCCCGCACTTGGAGTGTAGAATGAGCATAAAGTTTCACTACTTACATAGTCACTTGGACGACTTTCCATAAAACTAGGGTCACGTGAGCGAAGAGCAAGGTGAACGCTTTTATCAAGACATTAAAGTTATGGAAGAATGCTACCATGGCCGATGAGACACCAACATGGCAGATTATTGCTGGTCCGTGATGAGAGACATTCCACAAGTTGTACATCGTAGATCATCAAAGAAGAGTTGTTCATGCAGGTGTAACCACTATTGTCAATTTACATTTTTGTACACATTTTTCCTTAAATTCACATGTCAATTCTAAAATGGTAATAAGCATTCACTCACATTTATATGCATTCACTATCACAACTTTGTGTTACGGATCAATAAATGTATTTTTCATTATTATTGCATATTGTATTTTACTTTACAAGTCTGTTCAGCTCTTCAAAAATTGATCATAAATTTGCTGTTTATTTGAAACTGGGGGCAAATATGTGAATATCTCAAAAACCCTGTGTGGATAGATTTGGAATACACCTCCAGAATTCCTTAAAACCGTTGGAAAACCTTATGCCAGAAAATTGTTGTTGACCAGTGTGATAATTTCATAGTTAAATAAACTTTATCCTAAATATATATATATAGGTATATATAATTTTTCTTTAATAAATTTCATTTATTATTATATTAACATATAGAAAGAATAAAATGGTTTCTGGAGTTATAATTTCATACTACGAGCCAATAACATAAAAAAGAAAGAAGAAAAGAAAAGAAGAAAATCAAACCTAAGCAAAATATTTACATACCTCAGAGCTAAATGCTGGTCGAAATGTTTTATGTCAAATTAGTTAATTATGCTGCAAGCGCAACCATGACATTGTCTTCATTATCTATGCGTAGAAGCTTAAATACCACAGCGAGGATAGGTTCAACAAATTTCTTTAATTGTACATTGCTTGGTAATCGATGAACCATTTCCAATATTAACTTTCTTAATTGCTTTTATAATGATAATTTATATAATATATATATATATATATATATATATATATATATATATATATATATATATATATATATATATATATATATACTATATATATATATATATATATATCTTATATAGTATAGTTAGTATTACCAATTGAATATAAAGTTTTAAATAATCCAAGAAAAATTGAACTAAATTAATCTGCAGTCTTTTGGATATAGCGACACATCAGATCATTTGAAGAGAAATCCCTTTGCTTGGCTACCAAGGAAAGGGAAGCCCTTATGTCATTTCCCCCCCCCCCATGATAGCAAAGGAAATATGAATATTTCTGCAGCTAACACTACTCTGTAGTCATAAAGGGCGTAATAATAATAATAAATAATAATAATAATAATAATATAATAATAATAATAATAATAAATAAATAAATAATATAAATAAATAAATAAAATAAATAAATAATAATAAATAAGCAACAATATTTATCTTCATTAAAAAATTGAAAAGTTTTGCAAGGTTTTTTTCTATATCTTTTACAATTAATGTTACTTTTAATTTTACGTTGGTGCCCATCTCTTTTCTATAGGTATTACAATGACAGGTGCTCGAGAAAATTAACCTCTCACATTCCTCGACCACTGCGTCACTCTCGTAACACAAGAGGTGCCTTGTTCTCACATGAAAATTGTGTGAATATTGGACACTCAAGGATCACTCGTTGTTGTGTCTTAATCTTTCCAGCCACATCTGTTTTGTGGAACTCTTTGCAATATTCAATCTTCTTCTAAGTCCTGCGTCTGCACCCACCTGTGGGAATTGTGTTAGGCAAAGGACAGGGTGGGTTTACTTTCCATTTATTTTAAATTTTGTTTTTGTTTTATATTTATTTATTTTTTTGCCCTTTCCTTTTGAAAAGGGCCCTGCCCGTGAGTGGTGGTATTGTGTAAAAAAAATAAAAAAATAAAAAATTAATCTATTTTACTACTATCATTTGACAGTCTTTAATTATAGTATCTGTACCTCCTTTCAAAGTCAAAAATTTTTTTATAAATTAGAAATAGAAACCGGCATAAAAATCACTAAAGCTATATAATATAATTAGTAATCTATACTTTGCTTTCATAATTGGACGACAAGCACTCAATTAGTCAATTTTTTATGAGTTTTCATTGAGATTTTCTTTCCAATAGTTCAAACTTTTAAATGAATCCACTCTTACCTCGTCTACAAAAAATACATTGCCTAACTCATAATTTTAAAGATTGAGACATTGAAACCAGGGTTGGCAAAAAGCCATGGATATTTTGGCTTTTTGTGACTATAGGTTAATTAGCCTAATTTGACCCTGTATATGAAAAATAAAAAAGGAAAAATAGCGCATTTTTTTTTTTTTTTTTTTTTTTTTTTTTTTTTTTTTTTTTTTTTTTTTTTTTTTTTTTTTGTTTTTTTTTTTATTTCCATATTTGCATGAAAGCTAACGAAACTAAAAATACATTGCTTAACTCAACTTTAAACTGAACAAAGAGGGAGAGACAAAAAAAATGAGAAAGATGGACGGGTTTTTGAAAATTGTCTTTGGGAAAATTACATTTCACAATAAATGATGAGAAAGGAGGGTAGAGATAGAGGTACAAAAGAATTTATATATATATATATATATATATATATATATATATATAATTATATATATATATATATATATATATATATATATATATATATATATATTTATATATATATATATATATATAATATTATATCGTATTTTTTTTTATTTTAAAATATATTATTATAAAAAATATAAAAAAATATATATTATATCAGTATATATATATATATATATAGAGATACAAAAATATATATATATATATATATATTTATATATATATATATATATATATATATATATATAAAACCTTTAATGCAAGACTTATGTATTTAAAAATAACTTAAGACATAGCGGAATGTATGAAAAGAGAAAGCATAAGCATAGGCTGATAGTGATAAAAATAAGCAGGAAGGAACACTTGTAACTTAGTTATATCAGACCTTCAATCTTCATTTAAAAAAGGATTATAGTTCACAATGATCTAGAAGAGTGAAAAATCATCATTAAAAAAAACCAGCAGAACTTGAAGATTCCAACTCTTTCATAACTAGGCTATTCAAACTTAGAAAATTATTAACCATCACACATAAAAACTACATCAAAGCCAATATCAAATACTCACCTGGATATTGTATTCAGCAATAAATAAAGGTTCACCTTCATTTAAGATCTTCAAAAATATGGTCATAGTGTGATCCAGAAAAGTCGAATAATGGGGTGATGAAGTTATTGTCTGCAAAGAAAATTAATAATTTGAAGTCAATAATCTTAACCAGAGGTTCATTTTATAGCACTAATGATTTTAAATACTCTTCATTAACTTAAAATGGCATACAATAGAAACATTATTAGATGCTATTCCCATCCACTTACAAAATACATCCATTTTCCAGGAGATTAAAAAATGGGATAAAAGGTCTTCCATCAATATGAAATAAAATCTTTTAAACAATTTGTGACTATAAAGGTTCTAAACTCTTAAAAATAATCATTAAGAAAAATGCACAAAAGCTTTTCTTTTGAAATGATTAAATGTTAAAACCTTATATGAGCACCTTTTATGTTTCACAAAGGTTGAAATAGTGTGTTCATGATGACAAGAATAAAAAAGATTATTATTTTAGGGTTAAAATTAATCTTCACAGGTCTTTAGATATTCACAAAAAAAAATTATTCTACCACAGTCTATTTATACTTAATAAAATTCTACTTACTTCTAAATCTTCCTTGAGAAGCTGAGCTGCTTTCAATTTATTTTCATCTTTTGATGCAGGATCAGCAAGTATTGTAACATATGATCGAAAAGTGTTCATCTGGGTCTTAATTTTATCCAGAGCAACAGCAGCACCTCCATGGCTTGAGGTTGCCATCTGGGTAACAGGACCACCAATACCAACACCCGCAGGAGCCATGATTGGAAATTTTTACAATTTTAATCTAATAAAGTTTATAGAGTTTATAACATGGCTTCTAATGCAATCTCTGGAAAGAAAGCAAATAAAAACTTTTAATTATGGAAAATAGTAGATCTAGTTCAAATTTTACATATCAAATAGTTTTATTACTATTTACAATACCAAAACTTTAAAAACAATATTCATACCAGGATGATTCCACATCAAGTGTACCGACCAGGGGTCCCCCCGCCTTACCATCTCAAAATTTGATGAAATTTTACAGTGACGTTCTTTAAGCCTTTGGATGAAACTGTGCAAAATTTGAGGTCTATATCTGCTTTTTCGATTTCCACTTTCTAACACCTTAAAGCAAAAATAGACATTTTCACTGGAATCCATAATTTTTTGGCAACTTTTGAAGATATTTGGAACAATTTTTTTAGAGATCGGACCTGAAAATTCATCACGTGGGAAAACTTTTCCATCAGAATATGTAACTGTAAAGCATATATCAATTCCCTATTATGAGCTATAGGAGCCACAAAACTTCCATGAAAAACATTTTGCATGTGACAAAAGTTCAAACTGAGTGATATTATTTTCAATTAATTGCATAGAAGGGAACCAAACTTTGATATGAAAACATTTACAAATTAGTACAGAAATTGGAAATATTATGCTTGGAGGATGCTTAGTTCAATAATTCTCTCTCTTCACAATTATTAGAATTTTTTTTTATTTATTTTTTTTTTTTTTTGTAATTTTAGGAATTGTTTGAGAGCCAAAATATAAACTGTTGTCCATTTTTAATTTTTGTTTTTACTATTTCTTGAAAAGACAAGCTAACTCAAGAGTCCAAGCTTTTCAAATGCACCATAATTCATTTTGGAGAAATAAGTCTTTACCCAAATAAAAAATTACTTTAAACACCTAACTATTTAAACTGTTGGAAATGATTATGATTATAAAATTATTCATTTAGATTGTTTTCCCCTAATGATTTTATTAACAAATTGTTTTATTACCATTAATATTATTATTATTGAAAAATTTTCATCAATGTTTGCTTAAAACTCACAAGACACACGTTGCTGCAATCTGTTTTATGCACTTGTCAACTGCTGTGGAAGGAGCACACTTTCGCATGGAGCCGCATTGTCGTCTTTCTCATGTATAAAAACTATGTATATCGTTCTATTCTTTTGCTTGGAGGCTTTTATCTAACTTTTTGTGTTTCTAATATTACAGTTTAATGGGATCGGCTTGTTATTTGCAAGAGATATTTAAACCTAGTAAGGAAAACAAGGGAATTTAGTATGGAACTTCCTGCCTGATAGGAGGACTACTAGGGAAAGTGGACATAAGGAACCATGAAGAGAACACAGGTTCACTGTCCAGGCCCGGAGAGTTGTGCCTGAGGTTTTCACAGTAGGTGTATATTCCCAACCCAATTGTTTAAGAGTAATTAGATCCTGTTATTCACATTATTAAGCTACAGTGATAGCTAATCAAATAAAAGGAACAGTTCTTGCTTAAATAGTGGCAAAGTCGTCATCAAATTACAAATATAAGCAAACCAACACGATGCGGTAAGCAATTGTGTATTGACTAACAACTTAGTATAGACCATCTTTTAGCAGAAACATTACTTATTTTTTCATACAGTTTGTTTCAAATGTGGATTCTGTACCCATCAAGTAATTTATCTCTTAATAGATCTACTTTTCAATATATATATACTATATATATATATATAATATATATATATTAATAATATATATATAATATATATATATATATATTATATTATATCAGCTTGCGTTCAAGTATAATTGTTCAAGTACAAGTACACGTACTCTAGAATTGTTCAAGTCCAAGTACAAGTACTCTAGAATTTGTTCTAGTACAAGTACATGTATAATACAGGGTTGGAAAAAAACAGTTTTTTTTCATTTTTTTTTTCTTTTGCAAAAAAAAAACGCGAGGCTTTCATTTATTAAACACAAATGTTTTTTTTTGTTTTTTTTTTAAAATTACCTCTTTTATTGTATATTAAAGATGTTTTAAATTATAACAGTATTACCAATACCCCTTCTAGGCCTAAATACTGTGACTATTAATACGATTCTATATATATATATTATGATATATTATATATATATATATATATATTATAATATATATATATAATATTATATATATATATATATATTTATATTACATATATAATATATATATATATCATGATCAAAAAAAGGATGGCGTATAACAGATGGTTATTGGGGTTTCAGGAGAAACATGAGGATAGTAGAAGGTGTTGGATTTCTGGAGAGAGAGAGTATCTTGTTATAGTAAATACTTCTTTAAACACAAGAGTATCCAAAGTATACTAGAGTTGTATAGGTAGAGATGTATCGAAGTGAAAAGTATGAATGATTTGTGTTGGTGAAAGAAGATGATGTTGAAGTATATGTTGGATGCTAAGATCAGAAGGTGTTTAGAGAATGGGGATTATCGGGGATCATCATATGTTGATTCTATGTTAAAATAATGTTGCAGTGGGGATTGGATGGACGAGAGGTGATTCGGAAGAAACGAGGGTAAAATTAAGAGTGAGACGTTTATTGAACAAGGTAATAAGGGATAAGTAGTACAAGAACGCTCGCAATCTAAATTCACATTGACATGTGACAAGCTCGAAACTAAATAATATCTGGAAGCAATTGTTAGCTAGTGCCAAAAGAAGTATGTGGTGTGCTAAAGTAGGAAGTAAGAATGTTAACAGTGAGTGTGGAATGAAGAGTTGATGCAAGCGGTAAAGATAAAAAAAAAGCGTGGTGATGGTACAAAAGTCAATGTATGAAAGTTTCAAAAGAAAGCATGACTTGGAATTAGCTATAAGCGAAGGAAAAAAAGAAATGCTAAAAGCATGCATACTAAAGAAAAAAAAGAGCGGCTAAAGATGACACAGTTGAAAGGACGGCATGACATGGGACATACAAGGGAAATCAGGAAGCTCTTCTGGAAGAAGCGCGCAGAAGGTTAAAAATTAGAATAACGGAACCTGCTCAGAATACAGAGAATAGGGATGTGTTTTGTAACTGATGAAGATGGATTAGGAGTGTGAAACAGAACACTTCGAAAACGTCCTGTATAATAATTTTCAGTAATGAATATCTGTGATATGCGTGACGCTTGTGTGTGTGGGTCTTGACTGAGCAAAGAAGAATAGGTATTTGGGATTGAGAGTATTAGCAAAAGAAGAGAAATGGTAGAGTGAGATAAGTGAAGATATGGTCTTTTTTTTTGTTTAAAAAAATATGCAGGTTATAGATAAATTACTGCGTGAAATTGACAGACGAGCAAGTCTTCTGATTGATTGAATCTTGCAAGTTGTGTAATAAAGCGTTTATGGAGGATATAGTTCCGAGGTAATTGAAGGAGAGCAATTAATAGTACCCTTACGTTACTAAGCGTAAAGAGATAAGAGGCGAACTGTAGAAAATTTAATAGGCGAATTAGTTTATGAGTGTTATCAGGGAAGAAATATTGTTGGATATTTGTCGAAAAGTGCGCCGACGTGACTGAAGACTGATGGCTGAAAGAACAAGGTGCGTTTAGAAGTAAGTGTAGAGGATGTGTGGAATCAGATCTTTACATTATTGAAGCAAATGATAGAGAAAATGACAGGGGAGTAGAAGAATAAATTCTATTTAAGTTTTATGGATTTGCAACAGAGGTATTAATAGGGTTAATAGGAAGCTCCTACTGGCAGTGATATATAGTGTTGTTTGTAGGCTTCTGAATGGAATCAAGAGAATGTATTGACTTGCATAGTGAGGTGCTTAAGAATAAATGTGTCACAAATTCGATGTTTCAGTATTATTATTCTACGAGAGGAGTGAGCAGGGTTGTTATGTCTCCTTGTTATTCAATTTTGTAGATCGGATGGGGTTATGCAAGAATTGAAGGTGGGCGTGAAGGAAATGTGGTTTTAGAAGAGTTGAAACGGAGGTGAGTGGAAGGTGCAATACCTATTATATGCGGATGATGGTTTTGTGTGGCGAAAGGTAGAGTTTGAGAGATTTGCACGAGGTTTGAGGAGGTTATGAAAGTAAACGTATAAGAGTAGGTTATGGTTGTTGACATGAGGGACAGTCCTCAGTGTGAAGGTATGTAGATGGTGAGCAGCTGGAACAAGTGCTGAGTTTAAATATTTAAGGTAATATGTTGGATGCCAGGAAGGTGGGCTGGTGCAATAAAACGCTGTGAATGTATAGGACTTAAGTCTTTAGAGGCTAGGTCTCTACATGACGCTATGTTGTTACCTGTTTTATTGCATAGTAGTAAGAGACTATGGTCTGGATAAGAAGTATAGATCTAAAGGTTCACATGTGTTCAGATGGACAATTCTTAGGGGTGTAGGTATGAGAAAGAATGATAAAATGAGGAATAACACTATTCAGAATTGTTGGTGTGAAAAATGGACGTAAACGAGAGAATTAAATGAACAAATATGTTGAGATTGGTTTGGTCATGTTAAGATGATGATAGTCGTCTTTAGCGGATTTATATGGAGAGTACTTGTGTTGGAAACCGACCGCTGGGAGAACTAAAGAAATAAGTGGATTGAGTCATTAAACGAATGTCTGAAGTACAGAAAAGTGTTTGGCAGAGGCGAGAAAAAAGTGCATAATATGAGAGAATGGCGGGATATCTCACCGGGGTTTTTGAGGGGTATGGTTGTGGCCCACCTGCGGCATGGGATGGAACCCTTCCACTGACGATTTACCATAGTGAGGGCCGGTCGCAGTCCCTGAAGCTATAGGGTGGATATTCTGACTGTGATGAGTTCCTTACTAAGTAATGGTACTGAGGGAGCGGTAAGGCTGGAGGCTTTCTTTTCGACTTTTTCATATTCTTCTACATGCTTTTCTTTTCCGTTGCTTCTTACGCACCTTACCACCCAGTCTTGGGGAGAGAAAAATGTAATGAAGAAATATATAATATATATATATATATATATAATATATTATATATTATAATATATAAATATATATAGAACTAACATCTGGTATATATATATATATTATATAATAATATAGTATAATATATATGTAATATATATATATATATAATACTTAATATATATTTATATAATAATAATAATAATAACAATAATAATAATAATAATAACTAATAAATAATAATAATTATAACATAAGAATCGATCATGTGAAATGTGAATAATATAGTGCCTAGAGCACAAATAAAAAACATTACTAAGTAATAAAAATCTACTTTATATATTGCCATACCTCTTATTAACATAATTGTACTTTTACTATTAATGCTACAAACCCTAAAAAGACATTATATAATTATGAAAAAAAAATCAATTTAAAAAAAACAAAAAAAAACAAAAAATTTTGGCCTTTTGGTTCTTTTTTAAAAAAAAACATGTTTTTTTTACAATAAAAAACCAATGTTTTTTTCTTAATCCAAACCCTATATCAAGGACAATACTTTATGAAAACTGCTATATATACTATTATATATATATATATATATATATAGTATATAAATATAATATATATATATATATATACTATATATATATATAAGTATTATATATATAATATATATATAATATATATATATATACTATATAATATAAATAATATATATATATATATAATATATTAATATATATATATAATATATATAGTATATATAATAATTATATATATAATATATATATATATAGTCAATATATTATTATATAATTTATATATATATAGATATAATATATATATGATATTATATAATTATATAGATATATTATATATATATACATAATATATATTATAATATATAAATTATATATATAATATATTAAATAGTACTATATATATAATATACCGATATATATATATATACTATATATATATATATATATATATATATATTATAAATAGTATATAATATAGTATATATATATATATATATATATATATATATATAATATATTATATTAATATATATATATAGCTATAGCTATATTCATCAACCACCTTTTCTCCCCAAGACTGGAGTCAAGGTGCGTAACATATACCGGGGAAACAGAAAAGTAGTGAAAGAATATGAAGCAAGTCGAAAAGAAAGCCTCACCCCCTTACCGCCCCCTTATACCTTTCTGTGAGAACTCGCCGCTGTCAGGAAAATACACCCTAGAGCTTCCACGGGAACGAATGAACCCTCACTTTATGCATCCGACAATGATGGATATCCCCTAGGGCCCAGGGAGTACAACGCATTCCCCCGCCAAAACCCGCCATCACCCCTATTATGCACCTTCTTCTCGCCTCTGCCCAAACTCACATTTCTCTCCTCCAAGCATCCCTTTACTGACTCAATCCACTTTTCTTCGTCTCCCAGCCGGGATCGATCAAACACACTCACCACTTATACATCCGTTTAACCACGTATATCTTCCTCCTTTCCACATGACCAACCATCTCAATGTACTTTCATTTATTCCCTCATTTATCCATTTCTTCACCCCCACACAAACTCTCTAATACTTTCATTCCAAATTTTATCAATCTTCTCACACCAACACACCCCTAAGATTGTTCTCTTAACACATTTAACTTTAGATTCATGGGCGTCTTCAGGGGGGCAGTCTCACTACCTATACGATTATTACAGGTAAACAACATACCCTCATGTAAGACGCCTAGCCACTCCAAGACTTTGTTCCCTGTACAACACCAAGATTTAATGCCCACAAGCCACCTTCCTGACATATCACAAACTTTTCCTACATACGCGCATTTAATTTAATTTTTCCTGCATTCAATGGAGATTCCTATGTCTAATACGGACCAGAGTAGTTCAGTATTTATAAATTGTATACTGGATAACTTTTTGAGCCAGATGGTCATGAACCTACAAGACACAATGCACTATTAGATTAATATTAATAATATGAAGGTATGTGCATAAGAATTAGGCTGTGAGCGAAGCGATTTAGACTTAGTGACCATAATATAATTACGATTTAATATGAATGTGATACCTGGGCCCCAAATTGCAAGCTAATAAGGAAACAGAATCCCTAGATTTCCGAAATGGGATTTTACCAAAATTACGCAACATGCTAGTATAACTGATCTGAAAAGAGTTTTAAAGACCAAACTGTTTTATGCATGTCGCAACATTTTAAGCAGATTTTAATGAATATTCAGGCAGTATGTTTTAAAAATAAAACCCATTAGGTGGGGAAGAGAAAACCTGTTTGGAATAGAGAATAAGAGAGAAAATTAATGAAAAGCGCAGATGTTTAAAATATTCAAGTAGAATAGGGAAAGATCGATTTAGACAAAAATTATAGGAAAATAGAAACGAACTTTGGAGTCCAATATTTTATTTGCAAATGAAGTAAGATAAAATGGATGTCAGATGAACCAGTCAAAAATACTGGTTTAATAAAGGACTTTTTCTATAAGACCTTTATTAAATTTTTAAAATGACAGGTAACATGATTAAGGAGAGAAGCACAAACACTCACACAGGCGTACGCTCACGCATTCACACACATGACGTTACGTAAATATTATTATTATTATTATTATTATTATTATTATTATTATTATTATTATTATTATTATTATTATTATTATTATTATTATTATTATTATTATTATTATTATTATTTTCCTTTTTCAATATCACAAGCATTATTTCCATGTATTTGAAAATTCTAACGTATGAGTTTATAAAAAACTGCCATCGGAGGGACGTTTTTTTAAGACTTACTTTATAATAATAATAATAATAATAATAATAATAATAATAATAATAATAATAATAATAATAATAATAATAATAATAATGGACCTCAAATTGAAAGAGTTCAGATCCGATTGTCTTTTGAATCCGACTCCGACTCTGCCTCCGACGGTTAAGTGAATCTGACTCCAGTTTCGAAACCTGCTGGTCTTTGGGTCTGACTCCAACTTCGGCACCATGTGTACTTTGAGTCTGATTCTGGTTCCGAAGTTGGCTATATATTGAGGCGTTCTTTAGTTTGAACAAGGACTGTACTGTGAGTCTGACTTTGGCTGCAACGCCTGCTGTACTTTTAGTTTGACAACTGATTCGAAATCGAATATATTTTGAGTTGCTCTTCGATTCTGACTTCAGCATAACTTTGAGTCTGATTCAAGTTGCAACACCTGCTCTATTTCGAGAATTATTTCGATTCTGACACCAGCTGTGATTTGAATGTGTCTCCGATTCAGACTTCGACACCATCTATACTTTCAGTTTCATTTCAGATTTCAATTCAACTATATTTTGAATCTTGCTTTGATTCATTCAGGAATTGTACTACGAATCTGACTCCGGCTGTGATACCTGTTGTACTTTGAGTCTGTCTTCGACACCGACACCGACACCGACACCGACACCGACACCGACACCGACACCGACACCGACACCGACACCGACACCGACACCGACACCGACACCGACACCGACACCGACACCGACACCGACACCGACACCGACACCAGTTATACCTTGCATGCGTCTCCGAATAGGACAAAAGCTCTCCTTTGAGCCTTGCTCTGACTTACTAAAATTTGTATTTAAAATACAATATAACTATTTAAAAATACATTTTTTTCTTTTCTCTTAAGTTTTTTATATTCTAATTTTGGCTCGAATTCCTCCATTCCCTCTCTCTCCTTCATTAATTTTCAATCGGGATCTCACCCTCTCCCTCCGTCCTTCCCCCCTCTCTCAACCGATTCCCAAATTCCTTTTTTCAATTCCGAACTTTATTTCAAAGGCATCATTTTGGAGCTTCACACCAGTGGCTTTTGCCTAAAAGTTATGAAAAACAAAATTGGATTTTCGATGAAATTCTCATTGAATTTCTCTCTCTATTTCTTTCGTTCTAATTTTCTCTCTCTCTCTCTCTCATTTTAGTTTTATTTCCTTTGCCTTTGTTTTCACTCTATATTTCTCTGTTTTCTTCAACTTACCCCCCTCTTTCTCTCCTTCTCTCCATTTCTCGTTCAGTGATTTTTCAAGATAAAAAAATTTAATTAACATATCTATTTATTCTTTTCTGTCATTTACAAACTATTCAGTGATGCAATCGATATTATCGAATCAATCGATAGCATGTAGTCTATTGATCTGGCCGAGTTCATCGAAATTAGCCCTAATAGGTAAGGAATCATTTGCAAAACTTTTGAAAAGGGAGATATTAAAGGGAGGGATTCTGTAATAGTTTCGGGAGTGGTTTTTTAGACTAGGCTTAACCGAAGGTAAGTCTAATGAGTTATGATGAAACCTAATACGGTAAAAGTACTTTGATGATCATTCATAACTTAGTTGCTGTTAATAGTTACCAGATCTGACCTAATTGGTACTCTATGAGACAGGCATTCTAAATCTAAACACAACAAACACCCGCAAATATACACATTAAATTATGGCATTACTTATTTAAATATAAAGATCGAAGCTCACTGTCATAGCCCTATTCTAGAAGGGGAACTTCACCAGGTAATTGCTACCTATAATCTGGATGAGGGATTGAATCCTATCCCTATACCTCTCAACTCAGTGTACCTCAATTAAAGTGGGACGATAACGTAATATGCACACTTTATTTCATTTGTCATAGCTTCTATAAGACTTTCTATCTATACAACTATGACGACAGAGTTTATGGCGCCAAGCAATCGTACGTCTGGCAGGAATGTTTCTTAAAATCTTGGCAAATAATATATTTCAATTCTTTTTTATTTTCGGAAAAGGTCGGAAATGTGATATATATATATATATATATATATATATATATATATATATATATATATATATATATATATATATATATATATATATATATATATATATATATATATATATATATATATATATATATATATATATATATATATATATATATATATATGTAAAAAAAATTGATAGAGCAATGCATGTAACAGCATAACCGAAGTAAGATTAAATTTGGTCCAATAACATATTGTAAAGAAAGGATTATTTTCCCTTTGGTGTCGAACTTGTTTGAATATTCATGAAAGCTGAGCGATACTCACAGCCAAGCCACCAAATCGACCACCAAAGGAACACCACTTCAAATTTGTCGTCACACAAATGAAAAAAAGATTTTCGATGAAATCGGCAATTTTGGGATGGGTTTCGGAGACACTAAATTCCGAGAGGAATTTAATCAGGTTTGCTCTCAAAAGCTATAAGAAGAAATTGAATTTCGAAGCTCTCACTCTTTTACACTCTCACATCTCACTAGCTCTCTTTCTCTCTCTCTCTCTCTCTCTCTCTCTCTCTCTCTCTCTCTCTCTCTCTCTCTCTCTCTCTCTCTCTCTCTCTCTAATACTGATATTTGCTTTTTGTAATCTATTGGTTTGTAAAAAAATCACGAACCTGTAGATTGATTGAAAGGTAAGTAGAAAGGAAGTTGCGTTTATAAATTGGAAAGATCTACACACGGAGGCAAAATAGTAGATACGAAATCAGTGAGACATAATGCTGAAAGATATTCAGTAGAAAAATAGACGATAGATGGTAGATAGATTAACGAATAAGATAATTAAGTGGTGAACATAAATAGATAGATTTAAGAGCTAGGCCAGAAGAGGGTAGGAGAAAAGACAAGTAGATAAATGTGTAGACTGATTGAAAGACTAAGAAGTAGACAAGAACGAGAAAAGCCATTTTTGCCCCTTTTTGGCTTTTTACTTCAGGTTTATTTTTTTTTATTTTTGTTCTTTTTGTTTTATTTTCTATTTTTATTCAAGTTCATGTTCTTTTTCTTGTTCTTGCGTTTGCTCTTGTTCTGTTTCTTGTTTTAGTGATTCGATTTATTCATCTAATCGCAAAAATGTAAATTATTAGACCTTAAGTAAATAACATGTCTTGTCCGCGAGTTGCAACAAAAGTGTCCTAAAATATAATTAAAAAGAAATATAAAGGAAATGAAAAAAATGAATATTTCTAGATTGTAAATGGGGAATGTTTTAATTCTATTACTATTGTATGAGAAAGAGAGAGAGAGAGAGAGAGAGAGAGAGAGAGAGAGAGAGAGAGAGAGAGAGAGAGAGAGAGAGAGAGAGAGAGAGAGAGATCTTTAAATCAAGAAAATGATAGAAAAGCCTTTTAGTCCTACACCAAATTAGTCGTGACTGAGAATAATGGGCAATAAAGTCCCTTAATTTGCGAGTATTTTTTTTATTGCAATTTAAAAAATTGTTATATTTCTAATGGCTCTGAAAATATACCAATCTAATTACAGTCATAAATACATTACCATTAAGATATTAGTTGAACGAAAGTTTTGGCTTTAGTAGTCAGACCAATCACATCATAATTTTGATGTAAAATGTTCGAAACTTTTTGAAAAATATCCAAACTTTTTTGTAACCTGAAAAAAGGATTTAAAATGATATTTGGTTTGGAGACTCAAATGTCTTTTTGGAAATGAAAGGATATAAAAAAGAGAGTTATATCTGTCATAAAATAACTATATCTTTTCTCTCTGTATAGTTTATGTTTGTAGGCATTTAGAGTTTATGTGTGAAGACCTTAAGAGTTTATGTGTGTAGGCATTTTGAGTTTAGGTTTAGGCACATAAAAATATTTTGTTTGAACTTGAATTAAGAAAAAAGGGGAGTCAGATGTACTAGTCAAAAATACGGGTTTAATAATGGACTTTTTGTATAAGACCTTTATTAAATTTTGCAATGACAGGTAACATGATTAAAGACAAACACTCACACAGGCTTACGCTCACGCATTCACCACAAATGAAATATTATTATTATTATTATTATTATTATTATTATTATTATTATTATTATTATTATTATTATTATTATTATTATTATTATTATTATTATTATTATTATTATTATTATTATTATTATTATTATTATTATTATTATTATTATTATTCTTTTCCACTATCACAAGCAACCAAATATTTTTTCCCATAAATAGGAAAATTCTAACGTATGAACTTATAAAAAACTGACATGGGAGGGGAGTTTTTTTTATAAAAACCTACATTATAAAAATAATAATAATAATAATAATAATAATAATAATAATAATAATAATAATAATAATAATAATAATAATAATAATAATAATAATAATAATAATAATAATAATAATGTTAGACCTCAAATTGAAAGAGTTCAGATCCAACTATCTTTTGAATCCGACTCTGACTCTAACTCCTACGGTACAATGAGACTGACTCCAGTTTCGAAACCTGCTGGGCTTTGGGTCTGACTCCAACTTCGGTACCATGTGTACTTT